>JANHFK010006311.1:39633-49938 GCA_036250565.1 Sibynophis collaris
GTTTTTCTTTGAAAACGTTTTGCTTCTCAACAAGCGAAGCTTCTTGGATGAGAAGCGAAATGTCTTCAAAGAAAAACTAGAAAGTTCAGTTGCCTCTTGAAAAAGCCTACTTTTGGGACTAACAAAAGTATGGCTGAGAAATGAAGCCTCTCTATGGAACAGGAGCTTCTGTGCTAGCAGGCACCCATGACTGACATTAAGAGCATCTGTAGTCCACATTAACAGGTTTTCATCTTAACTTGTATACATTTCCAAGAATATCTGCATCTTAGAATTCCACCTCACTGGGGCATATTTCCTACTTGCACACCATTCTCCCTTTCTCTAGAGACCTCAATCCAAGCCATACTTCAATACATGTAAGTCCAGAAACAAACATTCAATGCCTTTTTCCTATGTCACGTTAAAAGCTAAACCACCATCTGCCTATCCTTAAGCCTCATCTAAACAGTAAAGAATGTGCGACATCTTCAGAGCAAAGAATGCCCTAATATGGCAGAGAGTTAAATACCCTGAGAATTAAGTGGTCTTTATAAAAGCTGTGCTGATATTAGAAGGAAACCGTAAAGAAATAGAGAGAGATTCAACTCATTTTCCTGTACCATTCTGCAAAGATGTTGCGTTATAAACATCATCAAGATCTTGAATACTGGAAGCATCGGTTGAATCTTGATCGTTGGCTACAATTCCTACTGAAGAAAGGCTAGAGATAAAGGAGTGCATCCTTTTTGCATAAATATCCCTAATGTTAAAATAAGGGAGATCATTTGTCTTTTCCTTGGGAGTGTCATTGCACTGATCTGTATCAATATCCTTCTGCTTCTGATAGTATTTTGAAAACTTGTTGAAAATGATAGTGATAGGAAGAGCTACCACCAATATTCCACAGATAATGCAACTTGTGCCAATAATCTTTCCTCCAAGGGTAACTGGGAAGGTATCCCCATAGCCAACGGTAGTCATGCTGATTGTGGCCCACCACCAGCAAATAGGGATATTATTCAGCTCTGAATCGTCATCGTCTTTTTCCACTGAGTAGACCAGAACAGAAAAAATAGAAATTCCAACAGCCAAGAACAAAAGCAGAAGTCCAACTTCATGATAGCTGTGCCTTAAGGTTGCACCCAAAGACCGCAATCCAACAGAATGCCGTGCTAATTTCAATATTCGGAATATCCTCATTAAACGTAGAATTTGAACCACCTTCCCCATGTTTTCAATATCTTCACTTTCTTCGTCTTTGGTGTCAACAGCCAAAGTGGCATAAAACGGAATAATCGATACAAAGTCAATGATATTCAGTGGGTTCTTCCAGAACTTCTTCTGACTCGGAGCAGCAGCTAATCTGATCATGAGCTCAGAGGTGAACCAGATGATGCATATGAGCTCCACAACATCCAGGATTGGGTTTTCAACCTCTTTGTCATTGACACCCACCTTCTGGAACTCTGGCATGCTGTGAATGCACATAGTCACAATAGATGCTAGGACCACACTTAAGGAAGACACAGCAATCAGTTTGGCTGATAAACAATACGCAGGGTTCTCCATTCTGATCCATATTTTCTTGCGCAACTCTCCAAACCACTGTTCATCAAACTTCTCAAGCTCCTTCTCAAATATGGAAGAGGACTCATCATCAGAAGAATCTAGACTTGCACCTGGGCTTTGATCCCATTCTCTATCAGGACATTCTTCTTTTCTTTCTTGGTACCAATTACTGCAACAAGTATCAATGAAGAGCTCGTTGATCCCCCAGTACTCTATTTCCTGGCAAAAGGAGAAGACACAAAGTTCTTCCATAACATGGAGTTTACCTGTGTAATAAAAATTCAGCACGTATCTGAACAAAGAAGGGTTCCTATCAAAGTAATATTCCTTGTCTGCCACACTGTAATCATCGCAAAGTTCCAGAATAGCCTCTTCTGAATGGCACCCAAGTAGCTTCCCGAGCCTTGTATGAGGAAATTTGAGCAATGTACTTTGACCAATGGACTGTTTAAAACCACCAACATTCAAATTGACAAGCTCCTCATCTTGTCCTGGTTTGTGGAAGAATTCACCATACACCATTTTGACCACTGTGAGCTCTGCTTGCAAGGCACATAATATTACACTGCACCTAAAAAGGCAACACAAAACACAGGTAGGTGATCCAATCTAGTCTGGTGTTCATTGCAATGATTTAAAATGGAAAGAGGAAAATTATGAACAATGCTAAATGTCATGAATGAAGGCAAATAATGTTGCAATTTCCAATCTACGGTTGGTCAGTCACCGGAACCAGCGGTTTTGTCTTCTGAGCTTTCGGACTTGAGGCTGGACTCATCCTCAAGGAACTTCTCTCTAGCAGAACATATTCCGTAGAGAGGTTCCCTCAGGATGGGCTCCAGCATGAGGCTGAAAGCTCAAAAGACTAAATTTCTGGTTCTGGTGACCGACGCATATTGGATCTTGCAGTACTAAATGTTTTCAATGAAGGGCTGTTAAAATTATTTAGAAAACAGTTAATTAGATCAGAAGTTGCAAGTTTGTATACAATAAAGAATGCTCACACGCTCTTACCTTTTCCGCCAACCCAGCTATCTAGAAATACAAAATAGTAATTTTATTGCTCTCACAGTTGTATCACTTGAATTAATATTAATCTTTCATATAATTTAAAGGTTTTTTTTCCAGGCAAACTTATTTTTCCTTTTCTCACTAGGATAAAGTCCAGAATAGATTTTGGTTCCTGATCTGTTCCAGTTCTAACTCTGGACAAATGTCATTTTATTTGAAAGAGGAGATCTGCAATTTGGAAGACCTCCAGTTATTAGTAGAATGACAGGTGGATGCCATGATGCCAGGATATCTGAAGCAAGAAGCCTTGACGACTCACACTCACCACAACTAGAATGCATTACTGCAACAAGTTCTATGTGAGGTTGTTTGGAAATCCACCTGGAAACTGCTATTGCTGCCCAGTGCAGACACCCACATGGTGGTAGGTGAGAACCATGTAATACTTGTGTTGTGGGCACTGGATTAATTTCATGTAGGATTTCAGGGACAATCCAAAAGGCTGAAGTTAACCTTTAAAAGCTAGAAGGCTTGGCTCTCGGGTATCTTCAGGACTGCCTGCTGCACATGGAACTGGTTTGTCCCATGTGAACATGCTTAGGATTTGGGTCCCAAAGAAGATAATATATATATATATAGCTCAGGGTTGAACTCTGGAGTCCTTGGTGCCCTCTGAACTTGGTTGTTTGCTTGCAGATGTTTCATTACCCAATTAGGTAACATCATCAGTGACTTGTGTGTGCGTGTATAAATAATAGATAAGCTTTTATAATCTGCAAAGGCTTGTTTTTAGCATCCATTTATCTCTCCTATTATTTGTTTTTGGTATTAAACTGGTTATGTGATCATGTCCGGTTTAATATCTATAAAACAAGCAAGGGCACATTATTTAGGACAGTACTTAATACTGACATTTTAATTCGGTTGGGAAATAACTGATTGCCTTCCCCCCCCCCCCCCTCTTCATTTTCTGACAATCCTTATTTTGCTACTTACCAGGAAAGATAAAAAGTCTCTTCTTAAGGCATTTGCCAGTTCTAGAAGCATTTCCTACTGTAGCAGATTGTATCTATAAGCATTCAGGTGCTGCAACCAAACCAGAGCTGAAACGACTTTCCAGCTGCCAAATTCTGCGCGTTCAAAAACATTCAAAGATACCTGAGGGCAAAAAAACCCAAAACAAACAAGTCATGATTATTTTATTACCCACACAGCTTTTAAGAAAAGTGGTGATGAAAACAAGGTTGATAAGAAAAAAGAGATATAAGAAATGTGGTTACAAAAAAATTATGTTAGAGGTTTTCATGACCTCTGAATTGATCCATGGTTGCCACTGGGGCCATGAACTGTGGAGCTGTTTCCAAAACTCAGTTCCCACATAAGGGCAAGATGAATTTACTTAAGATTATCAATCGCAAGATCCAGCACCAAATCAGGCAGGAATGTCACAGCACAGCAGGGAAACCAGTACAGGAATAACCAACCGAAATAATCCCTAAATCCAAATTCAACCACAGGTTTTCACATCTATGTATGTGCAATGCAGATTCTCTGGAAGCTGTGATTTGATGGTTGAAGTTTTGTGGTCAAAATGGAGTAAGTCGGAAACATTAGCCTCTACTTTTGGTTTTCCTCATGTAAAACTAGCTAACTCAGACTTCCATATGCTCTTTCTCTGCATAGCATAATTCTCACCTAAGGCTCAAAAATCCTAATTCCTAGCTAAGGACCTGTGGTGGGATTCAATTTTTTTTTACTAACGGTTCTGTGGGCATGGCTTGATGGGCATAGCAGGGGAAGGATACTGTAAAATCTCCATTACCACCCCACTCCAGGGGAAAGTTACTACAAAATCCCCATTTCCTCCCGATCAGCTGGGACTCAGAGAAGGCAGAGAATAGATGGGGCAGGGCCAGTCAGAGGTGGTATTTACCGGTTCTCCGAACTACTCAAAATTTCTGTTACCGGTTCTCCAGAACAGGTCAGAACCTGCTGAATACCACTTCTGGCTTAAATCAATTAATTTATAATCCTGGGAAAAGATATGGTTGCTTTAAAAAAAGATGCAAAGAAATGTTACATTTTTGCCCTTGCATGCTCTGGAACAGAAATCGGATGCCTTGCACAACTTTCATTGACTCTTTCTCCGACACCTTTATGTGGTAATAACAAATAAATAAACTATAGACAGTGCTTTGACATAACATGTGCTTACTAAACAAAATCAGGGCAATCTTGATGAACTTCCAGAATAAATGGAAATCTGAATCGCAAGATTTCCCGTTTTATCTATTCTACAGCTACTAGAAATCTATACTGACTTGCTCTACAGTGAAAAAATGTGGATGTTTCAAGAATCATATAAGCTTTAATGAACTAATTCCTTAAAACAGGTGCATATTTTCCCAGCATTGCATGCACTCTTGGAGAAAAAAAGAGGTTCCTCATAGCAGTTTTACAGTAAAATGTGTTTTATAATAGTAAAATAATAAAAATTAGCAATCAGAACATTAAAATGACTAATACATTAAAGCAGTGCTTCTCAGTCATGGCAATTTTAAGATATGTGGACTTCAGCTCCCAGAATTTCCATGGCTGGCTGGTGAATTCTGGGAACTGAAGTCTGAACTGAAACATTTTAATGTTACCAAGGCTACTGCATTAAAGCATAATATACTGTAAAATGCACAAAATAATATAAAAAGCAATTGCACATAAAACCAGTGAGAAGAAAGTAAAATCAAAGCAGCAAACAAAACAGTTAGAAAGGCTGCAAATTAGTACTAGGATATCTAAAGAAAATTAAAATTAATATTAGCTCTTCTCCTTCCAATATAAACGGAAATAAACTAAAAACAATGACTGAAAGAATTTGAAGTTAACATTAAATAGAAAGTCTTGAATCTCTTTCACAGGGAGAAAAAAACTTTCATCGGAAAGTTGGAGTTAGTATTACTATTAGCATAATATTTTTTCTGCATCTATTCTCTGTTCATAATCTCTCTCACCTGAAATTAAAAGTAATATTCTAGTATACAGTACATTCCTAATTCAATATTGTTAAAGCAAAACTTAATAGAATGCGTGAAATTCTGCTCAAAATGTTTTTAATGCTGAATATTCTCCAGATGTTTATTTCAGTTGTTCCAATGAGCCTCGGAGCAAAACACGTGCATTGCATTGCGTCAATAAACTGTTGGCTGCTTATTTTAGTTACTTTTATGGTAACAAATCATAATGATCATTTAAACTGCATGCCTCTGTTTACTGCATAGGATATCTGCATTGAGCATCAGCCAGAGCTGATAATTTGTACAACAAAAGGAACTAATTTAGAGTATTTGGAATTTTAACATAAAATTTTAGCTTGATGCATAGGTGCTGTGTTATAATCAGGGCACTAATTGGAGAAAAGAAAGGATTCATACAGACAAGTAGCTACTTACTACCTCCCACATCTGAAATAGCTATGTGAGGCAAACTACAGATAGTCCTCAACTTATAATCATTTGCTTAATGAACTTTTACATCACTGAAACAAAGTAGCTTATGACCAGTCCTTGCAGTTATGACTGTTGCAGTGTCCTGGTGGTCATGTGATCACAATTTGAGCACTTGGACACCACCACGTATTTATAAGGATTTCAGCTTCCCAGGATCACACAATTGCCATTGTCTTCCCAGAGGGGTTTCTATGAACAACATCAACGGGAAAACCAGATTTACATAACAATTGTTTGATTCACTTAACAACCATGGCAAAAAAGATTATAAAATTGTTTTAACAACCTCATTGTTTACTAATGGATGGTCCAGTCCCAATTATGGCAGTGGTGGGATTCAAAAATTTTTACTACCGGTTCTGTGGGTGTGGCTTGGTCAGCGTGGCATGGCTTGGTGGGTGTGGCTTGGTGGGCATGGCAGGGGAAGGATACTGTAAAATCTACATTCCCTCCCCACTCCAAGGGAAGGTTACTGCAAAATCTCCATTTCTTCCTGATCAGCTGGGACTTGAAAGGCAGAGAATAGATGGGGAGCAGGGCCAGTCTGAGATGGTATTTACCAGTTCTTCAAAATTTCCACTAGTGGTTCTCCAGAACTGGTCAGAACCTACTGAATACCACCTCTGAATTATGGTCAAAAGTAGAGAACTATCTGCATGAGGTTATTTATAGGCTACTGTACTAACAGAGTCCCAGTTATGTGGTGGGGTGAGAACTGGGAATCATGGCCTTTGACCAGTAATACACAAGTGGCTCCCCATGAAGAGTCAAACTTCCATAGTAAATTTATAAGTAGGGTCACTGAGTATATTTCTTTGGGATTAAAAAAAGGAAAATTAAAAAGCACCAGAATGATATTGTAGCTAGAGTTCCAGAGATATAAATGAATATTATTTTCAGAAGTTGGCTGCCCTGCATGGTTTCTTACTCCACAAAGCTGGGAGGAAATGAAAAATGTGAGAACATCCACAAAATTCATGTTGCTTAAAAAGGGGAGGAGGATAGTAATTAAATTTTTAGTTGTTAGTCCAGTAATGAATTTCAGGCAGCAATTTTTTTCCAGAACTTCTGCGAGATTCCTAGAATCAAATCTAGTACCTCCTGCATGCAGAATATTACAGGTAGTCCTCAATTTACAACAGTTTGTTTAGTGACCATTCAAAGTTAGAACAGCACTGGAAAAAAAGTGACTTCACACTTACAACCATTGCAACACCCACGTAGTCACATGATCAAATTTCAGAAGTTTGGCACAACTGACTCATATTTATGATGATTGTCCTGGGGTCATGTGATCATCTTTTGCAATCTTCTGACAAGCCAAGTCAATGGGGAAGCCAGATTCACTTAACAACTGTTCGACTAATCTAACAACTCCAATGGTTCATTTAACAACTATGGCAAGAAAGGTAGTAAAACGAAGCAAAATTACCTTAACAAATGTCTCGCTTAGCAACAGAAATTTTGGGCTCAATTGTGGTCATAAGTTGAGGACTACTTAACAATGCAGAATTTAGTTTAGATGTTGAGTTCTGGATTTGAATTTTGTTTATTAGTGAAGAAGGGAACAGCATTGGTTGGTAGCTATCATGTAATGCTTGATCACTTGAAGAGCAAACCAAATAAAAGGAAAGAAAGGAAAGGAAAAAGTAGCCCTCGTCATTCCCATAGTGGATGAGAATTATGGTTTCCCAATCACAATTACAACTATCAGAAAAAATATATGAATAATTATGTCTTTTTCTCAACAAGACAAATAATAGTTATGGTAGCAAGTTTCTTCTTTTTTTTTTCCAATGAAATTGATCAGCAGCATGCAAAGGAGAATAGAAGACTCAACTATATGCTCATTTCCCATGCTCCAAATCTATCATGCATTTTATTTTCTAAGGGCTACTTATAGGAGAAGAATGGAATGGAATGGAGCAGAATCTTTGCTGCAATAGTTTCCATTGGTTGAACCTTCTGTTTTGTTCATTAGGTTGCTGAAAGGTTTGGTCTGCATATAACTCTAGTGTATGAATTTGCATGTCACACTAAGCAAACCATATTGTGACTTAGCATATTGTATGCCATTACCATTTATAGATAGCAGAGGAAAAATCTCAAACACAAATCAGAATACAACAATAATTTTCTTTTCACCGTCCTGTTCTAGCAGCTGGAATCATATACCATAGTGCAGGGTTGTCAAACTCAAGGCCCGGAGCCCAGATCCGGCCTGTGGGATGCTTAGACTGGCCCATGGTGCCTCTGCCAGCGAAATCAGAATTTGCAAGGGTTGCGCATGGTCCTCCCAAGCTCCGTTTTCGCTGGCAGAGGGCTGCAGGAGGCCGTCCCACCAGAAAATGGATCTTGGGAGCCCATTTTTGCTGGCAAAGCACTCGGGCCATCACAGGCACCCCCAACACAAGTGACATCATAGTGGCCATGCCCACCTTGGCCACACACACACCCCAAGGTCAAATACAACCCTGATGCGGCCGTCAATGAAATTGAGTTTGACATCCCTGCCATAGTGAGTCTCAGATTTTAAAAGTAAATCTAAAATCTACTTCGGAATGAAATGCTGATGCAAAAGACAAATAAAACAGATTTTTTTGAGGGGTATAATATTCGATCAGCAAATAATAACTCCCATATTAAAAAAACTCAAGAAGAGTCTAAAGAGCACCTCTCATTGCCTTAAGAGCATATTTTTATCACATTAGTGCTGATAATGGCAAGGGTGGGATTCAGCCAGTTCAGACCAGTTCGGGCATACCGGTAGCTCCAACGATCAGCTGAGAGTGAACCAGTTCTCTCTGATGATCAGCTGAGCCCGCCCACCCCTGCGCTATACTGACCTATATTTCCTTTGTTTGAAGCCCAGCTGATAGGCACGGCAAAGCGGATTGCCGCACCTCAGCTATTTTACTCACCGGAGCTGCAGTAGAAGGTAATTTTTAGAGCTGTTTTCAAACGCATTGCATATGCGCTGAGTGCATCTGTGTACAGCATCTGCATGTCTGCAAAGCACGCGCTCAGTGAACCGGTTGTTACACCAGTTGAATCCCACCACTGGATAATGGTCAAATGGTGAGGAAATGTCACCTTGCACTGCACAGAATATTTGACTTCTCAAGCACTCTTGGGTGGGTTATTTAACTTCAAGCATGAGTGGAGGTGATGGAAAAATATTACTTAACCAATTAAAGCACAAAAAGTGATCTAATGTATACAGAGGTAACTTTCTTCTATTATCTAATTAGTACTGGGAATAGGTAAATCAAAAGATACATTACTTTGTATCACATAAATAAGCGCTTATAAATTCTGCCAGCTGATTGCAATATTAAGGCCGTTAGTCAATATCCTACTGAGCCACCATTTTAAGGAGCTGACGGTCACGATTTTTAAGAAGATGTAATTCCATGTATTAGCCATGAAATGGAATTTCAAGTTCTTGAGCCTTAAGAAAATGCTTTGTGAACTCAGCATTTGATGAAGGTGACACCTGAGGATTACAAAGCTCTTGCCCATTTTATAGTAGATTTGTTCAGAATGTCTGAGATGAAAATGATCTGCAGTTTGTGCAAAATGATTTGATGTCAAAACAGTCATTCAGCTTCAGTTGATAGAACCTAAGGGAGTCCCGTGGTCACAGAGTAACTAGATAAGGTACATAAGGGTACCTCTTTCTTCCTTGTCATATTATCTGTTCAACATAAACTTGGATAGGCAAAGTTCTCTTGAGGCAAAAGTTGGTAGGCAAAGTTATTCAGCTTTTGTGAGGAATTCATGTTGAACTAATTGCCTACAGCAGGTGGTATAAGGTTTCCTGCCTAGGCAGGGGGCTGGACTAGAAGACCTCCAAGGTCCCTTCCAACTCTCTTATTCTATTCTATAACTCTACTGCAGTCATTAACCAGCACAAGAGAATTTGTATTCAAGATACAGATAGTTCTTGACTTACAACAATTCATTTAATGACTCTTCCAAGTTATAATGGTCCTTGAAAAAGGTGATTTATCACCATTTTACACAGTTACAACCTTTACAGCATTACCATGGTCACATGATCAAAAATAAGATGTTTGGCAACTGGTTCATATTTATGATGATTGCTGTGTCCCAGAGTCATGTAATCATCTTGTGCAATCTTCTGACAAGCAAAGTCAATGGGGAAGCCAGATTCACTTAACTAACTAGTGCAGTCAAATATCATAAAATGGAGCAAAACTCACTTAACAAATGTCTC
>JANHFK010006314.1:84234-94691 GCA_036250565.1 Sibynophis collaris
GCTTTGGAGAATAGCTTGACTCCTTCTTCTTTGTGGCAGCCCCTGAGATATTGGAACACTGCTATCATGTCACCCCTATATGGCATGTTATATGGCACCCCTATATGGCACCCCTATATGGATTGGTTAATCCCCCATCTGATTACTGTATTCTACTTTTTTCCTCTCAAGAAATATCCCCATACAGAGAGCCACACGATATGCACAGATATTCCACTACTCCTGCAAGGAAACTGCCTTTGGATCTGATCTTGTTTAGCAGAAAGAGAGAGCAGGAAATAAAGCATTTTACGAGGAAGAGCAAGGCATTATTTTGCCTCCTGGCTCAGCCAAGATGGGAGTGGAGGGGAACATTTCACAGCAACAGCACACTTCTTAATTGTACTCTGGGCCCATCTGAATGTGTCGTTTATACATTTGCCTTGATTATGAAGTTTGCCTTTTAATGTTCTGGGCTCTGTCAGTTTGCCAAACAGGGTGAACAAAGAGAGGGATAAAAGGATGTCTAATTAGCATCATTAATCATAAGCTTGGTAGAGGGAGGGGGAGATTTCCCCCCCCTCCCCTTGAATACAGTGGTGATAGCAAAAGTTCCTGAGACACGAAGAACAACCTGAATCATTGTGATTAGATAAAGGAACTGGCAGTAGAATTGGATATACAGTACTTGTTTAGTGGGCTACTTCTCTGCAGCCTTCATGTGTTCCTAAATGTATATAGCTGGAGGGCAGTCACTTGGCCATGATTTATTTGATTTATTTATTAAATTTATATGCCACCCATCTCCCTCTGCAAGATGAGGAGGAGGAGGAGGAGGAGGAGGAGGAGGAGGGGAAATGTATATCCCTTGTTCAAATCAATGTGTCCATACCCCAGAAATGCATCATGAAAATACTGTATTCACATTTCAAAACATGTTCTAACATTTCCATGAAACATTTCATCAAGCTATAACAATTTCATTGTCAAATAAATCAGAATCCGTCTGAACGTAATACGAATGAGTTTGCGAAGAAATATTTTTATCAATTCAAGGAGTGTGGTAACTTTCTTGGCTAGAAGCAGATTGCAGATGAGATCCAATAGCGAGTAAATGGAATTCCACACAAATAATACTATTTATCACTTTCACCTTGCAGTCACCGTTGCCAATATCCCATGCAGTACTTTAAAATCTGTTCCAGTGGGTTTCCCACTCTCGGCTGTTGCAGGGAGAACCAGATTCTGTTTTGCTGAGAAGGATGATTCCATTGCCAGACAAACACAAGTGAATCTTAATCTATAATGCTACATATCAGCAAACAACCTTAGAATCTCTTTGGAGCTCAGAAGGAGGCACTCTGGCTCTAGAAACAGAACTGGTCATTAAGGATGGCCAAAGGACTACATTTAGTTGACCTGTTTCATACACTTGACCTTAAACTCATTGTGGCACCCACTTTCAAAATAGAATATGCAGAATACAGAATAACAGAGTTGGAAGGGTCCTTGGAGGTCTTCTAGTCCAACCCTTTGCTCAAGCAGGAGATCCTTTTCACACACTACACACACACAATCTCAGAGCTTTATTTTAGAACCCAGTAACTCCTAAGGCAGAACTCAAAGTCTTCTTCTAAACCAGGGGTTCCAAACTTGGGACCTTCAAGACCCCATCGACCTCAACTCCCAAAATTCTGGAACTCAAAGTCCACAAATCCCAAAGTTCCCAAGCCTGGAGACCTCTTTCTATGCCAGCACCTTCCCCATGACATCAAACTGGCTGTTTATATGTAAAATTATATGTAAAATTAGGCTCAGGGGGCAGAATCCAGGCAACCTTTTCTTGGACTTACTAAATAATATTCAGTCCCTTCCTGAGTCAAATTTTCCACTGAGAGGGGCAACACTATGGAAAGGAGAGGCCTACAAACAACTCCCCATTCAAGCGATGGGCGAGCGGGAAGGCTCTCAACACACCCCTCAATCTTTTATCCATGGTTCCCAATTTTTGAAATTGAATTTGGGGTTATCCGTAGGCAGCTCCGGGAAGAACCGGCCCAGGGAAAGAGGTTCCCAGACAACTCCCTGAGGGAGGATTGCGATGGATACACTCACATTTCATTTTTGAGAAATGTCGGGGGCTAAAGTCAGAAGATGCTGCTTTTTCCTCCAGATACTAAGGCTGCTCTCCTTAGAGATGGTCTTCCAGAACACACTACAGTAAAAACTGAACGCTTCCAAATGGCCTTGGGGAATGATTATGTGCCTTCTCTTCTGAAATTGAGCTTTATTAATTTATTTTATTGGTTTTGTTTATTGTAGTTTTTCTCTCTTTATTTCTTTTTTACTTTATTGAGATGGTGATGGTTTAATTGTGCTTTTTACCCTGCTGTAAGCTGTTGTGAGTTAATTATCATTCAGTGGCATAAAAGACAATGCGACTAATTGATATATTGATCCCAAATTGACTAATCTAGCATGCTGCAAATGCAATTCCTTTTATGGCAGACTTGGTTAACTTGTAATGCTGCTTTTAGTGAGAGAAGAACCAGGACCTCCACCTGCAATCAGGATTTTATTTTACTTTTTTAGCAAAGACTTGGGAGAAAAGAAAAAGAAACACAATATTTTGCTACATAACACTTTGCTGAACGACTAGATCAGGGATCTGCAACCTTAAACACTCAAGAGCCATTTGGATCCATTTCCCACAGAAAATAAAACATCGGGAGCCACAAAACCCTTCCTGTGCCTGACTATTTCTTGAGCTGCCACAAAACTAGCACATGTAGTTGAATTAAATATTCTGTTTTCTTCTGAAACTTTTCTTTTCTTGGATTTATCTATGGTTGGCCTACCGGAGGTTGAAAAGCTCAATAAATCGTGTGCCAGTGGGTGTTGCACATTGGTGGTTGTGATGCACATTTTGAGTGACAGGGAGCCGCAACAGTGGAGTGAAAGAGCCACATGCGGCTCCAGAACCACAGGTTGCTGATCCCTGGTATAGGGCTTTGTCACCTATATAGGTGATTACCAGGATTTTGGATTATGCCTGGAAGCCCAGTGATAGCCAGTGCACCATCTTGAAATAAGTGTGGCTCTGCAATCATGGGTTTGATTCATTAATAGGCTGGTCACCTTATTCTGTATCAACTATAGCTCCCAAGTCATCTTTGAAGATGGTCCCACAAAAGTGTATACCACAGTAGTCCATCTGAGCCTGAGTAATTTCTACAGTATCTCTGGGTTGGGTTGATAAATTGCAGCTGCATCAGCATATTGATGACACCTCATCCGAAAGATTTCATATAGAAGTTAAATTACATAGGAGAAAGAGATGTAGTATCTCACATAACTACAATCAAGGCCTTTTCATTTGTCACCCAGTGAAAAAGGTTGCTCGGGTTAAGTTGATCCTCTTTAATTCATATTGAACCCTCACTCCTTGCAAGCAAGATACCATGACAAATTGTACCAATCAATACTTAGATGTCTAATAGGACCAAGAGGAATACATTCCTTCATCAAGAGTTTAAGAGTTCATCTCTCAAAGTGACCAATTTGTTTCTGCCCCCAACTGAGACTAAATCCTAATTGAAGGAATGTAAATAATCCCAAATGTTCTAGAATGTTCTGCAATTGAATCCCACCCCCATCTTCCCAATAACATTTTCCCAAAAGGCTATATTAGAGATAAGGTGAAAATTGTCAGACACAACCATGTAGAAATATTGTTTCTTCAAGAGAAGTTCACCGTTTTTTCTTTCAGAGTTGATGGCAGTAACACATCAAGGAAGCATTGGCCATCTCCTGAATCAAGCTGCCGCCACCAACTGGGTCACAGGCTAGCACAGTGGTTCCCAATGATATGTCACAATGTCACATTCCATTGGTCACCTATAAATAGGTGACCTGCCTATTACTTCTGTCAATCAAGTAAGATCTGATAAGATTAGCATGTCTCAGGTCCCACCTATTAAGCAACTGAATATGTTAACCAAGTGCCAGTGATTGATGTGAAAGTCTTGGCTTCTTTTAACAGAGGAGGTTTTAGTTTAATTCTGATCAATTACTGAACTTTAAAGTTGTTTCATGACACCAGAATGAACCTCATGCTCATACTGTATTATTCGTTTTCTTTTCTTCATTTCTCAGGTGTAGTCATGAGAATAAAAGCTTTGTTTCCACTTCAAACTAATTGAAGTTCCCATTATTTGCTGAATGTGTGAAAAAGCTTACCATAATGCTGTGTAAGTCCAAACAAGCAAGAAAATACAAGAAAGAAACAGTTACACGAAAGTCATAAATTCAGTGATTTCAGAACCATGGGGAAATGATGCTATCAGTGGTGGGATTTATCCAGTTCGCACCTATTCGGGAGAACCGGTTGTTAACTTTCTAAGCAGTTTGGAGAACCAGTTGTTGGAAGAAATCTTATTTTGGTTTTTTTCCACTTTACAGGGCTAATCGTGTAAGGAAGGCAGGAAGGAAACATTCTGGTGTTGTTTCTAGCCTAATCTTTATTGCCCTGCTTACAGAAACTGCCTCTCTGGTTAACACTTATTACATTGTAACAGCTAAGGCGAAGCACCCATCGACATGAGTGACGTTGAGTTGGCCATACCCACATGGTCACATGACAACCAAGCCACACCTACCCAGCTGGCCATTAGGGCAGAGAACCGGTTGTTAAATTATTTGAATCCCACCACTGGATGCTATCCTAGGCTTTCAGTACAAGCCACCATAACATTGCATGTATCATGATTTTCAGAGACATATCCTCCAACTAGGAATGAGTTATCTGAAAATATATCCAAAGAAAAGTTGCCCTTGATTTCTTAATTTCATGAAGTAAGGTAGCTGAGACTTTTTTTATCATGGCCTAATATTTATATTAAAGCCTCTTCCTGCAAATTAGACTTACCCAATGTTCTGAAAGGAGGTTATGAAATAGCTCTTCTGGATGGCTTTTTAGACTTAATTATGAATAGACATTTCATATTATGAATTTTCATATTTGCTGCATCTTGCTATATTGATTTGTTTTCATTACATAACCATTTATATAATATATATAGACCACTTATGTAATATCTACAGACCCCTCACTTCCTGAACATAAACTCTTTCATCTTTTCCCCTCACTACTATAGGGCATTGTATACCAAAACAACTGGACAAACAGGTAGTTTTTTCCCTTGTGCCATCACTCTGCTAAACACATAATTTCCACAGTATTGTCTTATGCGTAAGGATATCTAATCATGTAGTAGGGCTGTTTTATTATTATCCTTCTCACCTTTGCTATATTGCCTATTCCTGTTGGTATTTTATGACCATCACTTTGTTGGTTGTATCTTATGTCTTATGATTTATCACTTTGTTGCTTGTATGTGCACTGAGAGCTTATGCACCGGAGACAAATTCCTTATTTTCCTCAATCGCACTTGGCCAACAAAGAATGAAGAATATTCTATTCTGTTCTATTGTCATCAACTGGAGATCTTTTATCTTCTATTTTGTAATACGGTCAGTATCTTAACATTTGAACATTATAAAAATTTACAAAAGAAATAAAATAATGGAAATCAATAAAAAAAAATAGACCAAATGACATAAATTAATCTGTCTCATGACATCGTGATTTACATTATATCACTCCTCGTCTTCCATTGTGGACACACATGGAGGAAGAGAGTACTACAATTTGTAACAGCCTCCTGGGTGCCACAGCAACACAAAAAAAAGATGGGTGTCCAGATCTAATGGATGTATAGTAATTAATTCTAGAATGCATTTAATTTTTAACATATGAATAAATTTACTACTACTATTACTATGTCATTGATAACACATCTTGCTGGGTATTTTTTTTTTAAATAACCAGATATAAATAATGGTTAGAGAACAAGCCACAACTGAATCCTGGCTTGTTCCCCAACCATTATTTATATTAAAGTGTGTTATTGGAGAACTTTAGTTGCTGTGAAGGCATAGGTGTCTATACATTCCTGCTGCTTTTCTTAAAATGAAAAAGGCACATTTCACTATAGCCATGATGGCAAAACCTATGGCACAGATGCCCGAAGTGGCACGCGGAGCCACGTTGCTCGGCATGCGTGGCGTGGCCCGGTCCTCTTCAGGATTCTGGCGGGCATGCACACACGGCAATCAACTGGCCTTTGTGCATGCTGAAAACTGGAAGAGCTGGTCTTCTGTTTTCCGACATGGGCATGTGCGCTGGCCAGCTAGTCATCACATGCGCATGCACGCCAGTAACCGGAAGACTAGCCATTGCGCATGCACGCACTGGAAACCGAAAGTTAATTCCCCCCCCCGCAGGGGCGCGCATGCCCACACATGCCCCCTTTGCAGCTTCTCTTCTGAGTTGTGGGTTTGATGAGCGTGCATGCACATGTAGCTCACAAACACAAAGCGCTCCCTTTTCAGCACTTGGTGCCAAAAAGGTTCGCTATCGCTGCACTATAGGCGCCACTCCTTCTAATGTGCAATATCATGACTTGTATTCAGATTTTACACATGATGGCACAGTGCTGCTTTCATCAGACTGATGCATTGGTCCCCCTCCAACAGATGCTGGTCTGTAGAACCCAATTCAATATCTTCAATATCCTCATCACAAATATCAGAGGAGAAGAATGAAGAAAGTAGCATCACATTCAAGGCTCATTCCTGAAATGCAAAACCAACTTTCTTCTATCTGTCGCCTTCAACTGGACCTCAACTTCCAGAACAGCCCAATTTTTGTGAACTAGAAGTCCATAGTATCTAGAAAAGCCTAGGATAGGGAAGGCTACATTATGTCTAAAGCAGACATGTCAAATGGATTAATATATGTATATACTTTGGGTCGACATGAACGAGAAGTCAAGGTTTTTGTGAAGGGAAGAGAGGAAAAAATTAACATGCTGTTATTGACGGAGGTCACATTTAGGCTTAGAGAGTTCCAAGACTTCAACAGATGTGACCGATCAAACAGGCCAGCAACACAAAATTGTGGGAGATTCTTGCATGGGCCAAGAAAATCCAGGTCATGTTGATAATTGCTGTGCTAAAACTTTGAGTAGTAGCAGTATACTGATAAAATGGCAGCATCATTAATAAACGTACAGTATATGCCCCTTTTTAACCTACCTATTGTGAACACACTCTTAACAGTTTAACCATTGACATGGTGAATATATTAATTTAGGGGTGTCAAACTCAAGGCGCACAGGCCGGATCTGGCCCCTGGAGTGCTTAGATCTGGCCCATGGGGCCACTGGAAACAGCAAGCCTCTTGCAAAAATGTTCCCAGGCCCTCAGACATCTACCTGTTGGAAATGTAATCAACATAAAGGGACATATTTTCATTTATGGTGGACATGTACTAAAGCTAAAGTGTATTGGAATAACATTAGATCAAATATAGAAAACATAACAAAACAACAATTGGAACTAAAACCAGAAATCTTTTCATTGAGTATGATTCCTGAACATTTTGATAAAAAGACTCAATTTTTAAACACTCACATTATCACAGCAGCAAGAATTCTGTATGTGCAAAATTGGAAAGATACCACATTCCAACCGAAGAGAACTGGATTAAAAAGGTCTTAGACTGCGCAGAAATGGATAAACTCACAAAAATCTTACAGGAGAAGGAAGATATGGATTATTATAAAATATGGGGAAAATGGTACGGGTGGTTAGAAAAAAGATACAAGATTAGGAAAGATTAACTACTCTAAAAAATAGAGACAGTGAAATAACAAACAAAGTAAATCAAAGGATAGATTAGGAGTGAGTAAGGATAACAAATGAATATATATAAGAAAATTATATAATATATGTAATATATGTATCTATATGTAATATAGATAAAATTATAAGATATGATACAATTTATAGATTTTTAATAAGAATTATTATTTGTAAAAGATATAATACAGGATTGAATATTATTATTCTATATTAAATTTATGAATGGAAAATGTATGAAAATAAGTTGGGAATGAAAAGTAATGAAATGGATGACGTAATACCGAAAAGTAAGTAATTGTGTAAAAAGTTTGCTTATGAGCATTGTATGTTTATTATCTGTTTGTATGTTGTGTGTTGTTTGATGTTTGTTATAAAAAATTCAATTAAAAAAAAGAAAGTTATTTAGATGCGAGCTAAAGCTTGATAACCCCACTAAGAAAACGCTTACTAACTTCATCAACTGAAGAAAAGTATTCAACGGGTTATCAAATGTTTGAACCTCAGCTGTAAACTTTTCAACACTGTTGAAACTTGTTTAATATTTAATAACAATTCAAAATTCAATTTCCATAAATTGCAAGTTGACAAAATTAATAAGCGTAATAGTTTTAATTTTGGCAAATGCTGTAGTTTCTGGAACTATGAATGAATTTTGATTCATAAATTCATACCTGAAAAGATTATGTTAATATCTTTCCATATCTGAGATTAACCTTTTTAATAAGAGCAACTGACCACACTTTTATTATTTTTCAATAGATAAAAAGGTTTTATTTTGGCTTCTAGCAATTTGGAAGCAACAAGCCAGGAATCCCAGTTAAGACAAAATATGAAAGAATAATTCCAGCTGCCACTAGTGGGAACAGTAGAAGACTCATAAGCAAAAGAACAGTAACTAGACCAATGTTTCATAACATCTCGGATGCTCAGTGCTTTTGACCAAAGCAAATATTACACCCTCCTTGATTAAGTCCCAGCCTTGGAAAGTGTAGCATATCATCCTTAATTTCACAACACCTCTGAAGTGGTTCAGAATGGAAACATGCAGGAATACAAACACTTCAAAAACTTGGTATCACAAGAAACCTTTTTCAGAGTAGCATTTCATAGATGCCTTTGGTACCCTTATTTCTAGATGGTGCTTGGGGTTGCAAATTCCCACACCAGGTTTAATTAGCAACAAGATTAAAAAAATGATTTTGGCCCTTGAAATCCAACATTCAGAATTTTGGATTACTACTGAAACCAAACTTATTTGGGTTCAATAACAGAACATGAAACATATTGATCATTTTTTGTTGTTTTAACAAAAATTAGTACTTTGATATTTGACTGGATCTTTTGTAAATAACCCTGACCTAGCTTGGGAGAAAAGCCAGATTTTTAAACACTGTTTAAACAGGCCAGGTTAGGAGCTATCTGGATTTCTGGGAGGATGTGTTCCAAGGGCCTGCATTGTGATGGCAAACACCCACTTCCTGGTTCCCACCTGGAGACCCTGTTTAATCAGTGGAACCCGTAGCATACCAACTGTGCCCAATTGAACAGCCTGGGAGAAACTAACCAAAATAGACAGGCACTCAGAAAGGAAGGCTCCTGAGTAGAAAGGTAAGAATCTTAGGGCAAGAATCTTAAAAGATGCAGCCTTCCATTGATAATATGGATGGAGCATTTTCATACAGATTTTTCAAATGAGTTTAAAAATGATGACTTGAAAGAGAAATAAATACAAACTAGTGGAAGGAGCCATCAATTTGAATAACAAAACTATACTTTGGAAACCAAGTACCTTCAGCCAGAATTGGGCAGGAAAAAAATGACACATCTATGTTTGCTTTCAATGACATTGTTTTAAGAGAAATAGTGTGTAAGGGAACATAGTGACCAGATCACTAATGCCACAGGAAGCCCTGGTCTTCTCTGCTGTGGCATACACAGCTCTCTGCCAAAACCTTTTTTTAAAAAAGATGGGCTAAGGAAATGGCATTTGTTTACTGTACAAAAGAAGCTGCAGGGCCCTGCAATGTATCTGTCCAAACTTAAGTTAATTAACATGCATGGAGAGAAGAACGGCTAGCACTCAATTATAAGGAAATTTAATAGGAAAACATTATTCCCCACTAATTAGGCAGGAATATTCACTGTCCCACGGATCACATGGGCTAAAATGCAATGCAAATCCAGAAGGCATTGGGCAACTTTTAGCACCGAGAAGTTCTCAGTGAGTTAGGCATTATCTCAGCAGCTCTATTCCAAAATCCACACTCCCACAAATCCTTTATATGTTAACACACACAGTGAAAAAAGATGGAACTATCATAATCATCACCTTCTTGTACAGTTAAGCTGAAATAGATCACTGAAAAGTTAACTATGACATCAACTCAGAGACAGCCTCTGGGCCATGAAAATAGCCAAGACAAGCCATCACCGCAGGCTCCAGCAGTAACATACTTACAAGGCAACCATGCCAATTGGTCATACGAACACAAAACCAATCAAGCAACCAAACAAAATATCTCATCAATTTTGCAGGCTGCTAATGGGGAGGTGGAGTGCCTGGGATTTCTACCTGTAATAACTTGCTGGTGCAGCCAGTTAGGCAGGAAGGCTCCTGTTAAAACCTCTGTCATTGGCCTCTCCTCAAGAAGCCCTCCCTGGACCCGGCTATTTTAGAGAACTATCGTCCAGTCTCCAACCTTCGCTTCACT
>JANHFK010006314.1:162729-173756 GCA_036250565.1 Sibynophis collaris
TGTTGCTCTTCTCTGCACTCTTTCTGGAGTCTCCACATCTTTTTTACATCGTGGCGACCAAAACTGGATGCCATATTCCAAGTGTGGCCGTACCAAGGCCTTATAAAGTGGTATTAACACTTCACCTGTTCTTGATTCTGTCCGTTAATGTAACCTAGGATTGTATTGGCTTTTTTGGCAGCTGCTGAACACGGCTGTCTCCTATTTAAGCGATTGTCAGCTAGGACTTCAGCTAGGACTGTCTGAATATGCAGATTCATCACCATCCGGAATGAGACCACTGACCGCTGTATCATCTGCAAACTTCAGTACTTTAACAGAGGGATCCTTTGAGATGCAGTCCTTGGTATAGAGCAGGGGTGTCAAACTCAATTTCTTTAAAAAAAAAAAATTTAATCAAAATATCACATGGCGCGGATCTAGATATGACGGTTCCTCCAGGTGCTGAGTCAGCTGACACGCCACCACATTCTCTACAACCTTTGCAATGAAGCGCAGGTTGGAGACCGGACGATAGTTGTTTAAAACGGCCGGATCCAGCGATGGCTTCTTCAGGAGAGGTCTCACCAGCGCCTCTTTCAAGGCCAGTGGGAGAATGTAAAAGGCCAGTGGGAACATGTAAAAATATTATTTTAAGAAAATGATATAATCTCTGGATTGCAAAACAAAAGTTGCCAACTGACAGCTATTAACATATATTTGACCTCAAATGCTTGGGTATAAAAAGATTTCTATTGCCTTAGAGAAAACTCACTTCTTAAAATAGAGAAGGAGAAACTTTAAAAAATCTCTAATCTCTAAAATAGATCTGAGTTTGAATAGCAGAGACTCAACGGACACAGTAATGGGTTCCTACCAGTTCTGCCTGGTTCTTAGAATCGGTAGTAACAGCAGCAGGAGGCTCTGCCCAGCCGCCCGGATGTCATCAGGGACGCTCTGTGCATGCGCAGAAGCATTGAGAACTGGTAGCAAAGATAACTAGAACCTACCCCTGAATGGACACATGCTTATAAGGGCATAATGACTCTTTGGTTGTTAGTAAACATATATTCAGCCTTTCCCTGAAACTAGCGTTTCCAGAAATACCATGTTAGCTAATAATTTTGTGTAATGCAGACACAGTACATGAGATATGTAAATTGTACATCTAAGCAAATTTTGTTAGTAATAAATTGTACTGAAACCTCTTGACCAGTCTTCTAGGCAGGTAGGCTTTCAGGTGAAATATAGTCATTCCTCAAGAAAATAATTTATTTTAGTCATATTTGTTCAACCAGGTTCTTTTTAAGATAATTGTTGGGATTACCGTAATTACATCTTAACCTGAGGATCTTCAAGTGAAATCTCTCAAGTAATGTACCATACTTCTGAAGCTCATCAATTTAACACACAACATTTTTATACCCATTAGTCTACATTGGCTTAGAATTTATGACCATTTGTGGGTTTGATCTATTAACTAATCAGTGACGACATGTTTGACTCTGTTCTTATTTCAGTTACCTTTTTCTTTGTGGTAAAAAGTCAAGGATAAAGGTTTTGAAATTCAATTTGTATTAGTGTGCCTTTGCTTTTTCCAAAATAAACTGAAAATTATGCCTCCCCAAATGAAAAAAGAGCAAAATTAACATAACAAACCAACCTCAGATTTCATACTTTAAAATAAAATTCTGTATAAAATCATAAAAGTATCAAGAGAATAGTTACAACTTTTATATAAGAAACCAGTTCTAGCATTTCTACCTGAAACTGTATTGAGAGTGTAGCAATACAAGAAGAACATGAAAAACAAAAGGTAGAACTGTAAAGACAAAGAAATTAAAGCACAAATATTAATATAAAGATACTTTTCCATTTCATTGTTCATTTCATTCATAAAAACTTTGCTATAATCTGTATCCTATTAATATTTCATATGGGAAAGCATAAAAGAAGTACCATTGAATGGTTTTGATTTGGAAAAGTATACATTTCTGACATTCAATAAAGTCCATGGCAAATACTATCTTTTAATACAAAATTCTTTATTAAAAATTACATTTGACCGAAAAAGAAGTAATATTCTTCTATTGAATCCACTCCTTATTGCCTTATGCCAAATATGCTCACAATGGTTCTATGAACACTTATATACGGTAAGTCTTAAGTTGCAAAGAATACAAAAGGCTTTGAAAAGTATATCAATCAAAAGACAGCTGAAATGTGAAAATGAGAGATTGTTTTTTTTTTAATTAAACACTTATATTTTCATGTATGTTATTGACACCATCTCTCAAGAGCTACAAGTTTCAGAATAAACTTTAAAAATAAGCTATTTTTATTAAGTAGAACTAGGTACTTTTTAAAGTTGGCATTCAATATTGATATAAATACTAATTTAGAGAAAAGTACAACTCATAAACATTTGTCGATATTATTAAAACAACACTTCAAAGACATACGACAATTATAAATTTTAAAATGCAGTTTGCAACCTTCTTTGGCCAAACATTCTCTGAGGAGGAAATTAGAATTTCAATTGACATTAAATGGTGTCATCTGGCTAAACATTTGTTACCCCTTTGCAAAAAAAACTCTTTTCAAAATAAGTTTCGAAGTGCTATTCATATAGTCAAATAATTGTGTAAAGAGTGAAGAAGAGCAGCTATGCTTGATTAATTAGGTTTGTAAGTATTGTTCAAGTACTAAACAATATTTCTAAAGATTTCAATAGTTCAAAGATTGCCCTATGGCCATCTTGCCAATATATCTTCCAGCACAAACTGTTCACGAGCATTTTTCTTCCCAATATGTTGCCTTTGGTTGGTGCGACATTGTTTGAGTATGCTTCTATTTGGGTCAAAATGGTTTTCTTCGTGTCACAGCGGTGGTGCTGAATACAGCACTTTGACCATACATCTTCCATGTCATTTCAATCAAAGGCACTTGGTGCTTCCTAGTGACCAATCGGGAATGGTCCCACATTCTAACAGAGGGTCAGATTGGTAAACCAAGCATTTGAGAGGGGGGATAAAAAATGACAGGTATTGTTTGAAATTAATAAATGGACCATTGTGAATATTAACATGAGGCCTTGAGTAAAGGTCACCTGTACGGCACATTCATCATATCTCGGGCCCAGGGTGAGGAAAAGCAACCTACAAATTCTGTCCAAAACAGCCATTGTCAAAGTAAGTGTTAAAAGCTGACAGCTGATAAGAACATAATACATGTCTCTCAGTAATGAATTTCTCTCTTTTCAAAATCCTCCAGCCGGCTTTCAGGCTGTAAGGAATTATTCCAAGGGTGAACTCTCAGAAGCAGGGTGGTTTCATGCCTTTTACTGGTGGGATATCTTTTTAATTATGCCACCAATTATTACCTTAATTTAATAATCAGTACTAATTAGGCGAAGCAGTTGCTCCTTCTAGAAGAAGGGGGAAAAAAGGCTCCATCATGCTCAAAGACTTCAAAATCAAGCTACTATTTATATCTATCTCTACTCTTTTACATGGGAGCAGAGAAAAAGGAGAATATTTAGTTGTCCAATTTAAATGGCTGCTGATCTCAAAGAATGTTTCTGGGAAGTGAACAGAATTAAAATAAAATAGAAGCAATATTATAATAATTATATATCTCAGCTGTACAGATAGCTGAGAAACAACATTGGTAACAATTGGCCTTTGGTTTGAACAATAGAACTGTTCCTTTTAAATACATGGAAACTAAAAAAAATACAGATGAATTATCTGCATAACACATATGCATTTGAATTTTCTATAGAATATCATTAAAGAACATTATTTCCATTTTTTCTGAAAACATTTTTTGCTTCCCTACTATTTTGGAAGAGGAGATCCTATTCTAATGAGTAACAATATTTTCATGACATATTGATTTTTTTAAAGTAGGTAATTTATTAAAAATAAAGTATAAGTAGATAAAATTCTTATTTCATTCATTTTTACTTTTACCCATTTTGGCTGCTTTCTTTTCATTGCCATTTTATTTTGTATTTTGTCTTCAGTAGTAATCTTTTTCACCACTTTAAACACATCAGGCTTTCATTGGAAATATATGAAATTGCATAAAAACTGAACTAATATCCAGTTCCCTCTTCAAGAATTGTATTAGATCTCACAAGCTTCTGCAGCATCTATAATGAAGATCAACTTAAAGGTTATAGAATTATTAAATATCTTATTAAAGTTACTAAACTAGGACCTAACTATACACAAACATATTTTTGTGTCATTGTGTATAATAAAACCTGGGATCCATTGCTCAGGTGGAATTGAAATTTTCACAATGGGTCCTAGTACTGATTATTAAATTAAGGTAATAATTGGTGGCATAATTAAAAAGATATCCCACCAGTAAAAGGCATGAAACCACCCTGCTTCTGAGAGTTCACCCTTGGAATAATTCCTTGCAGCCTGAAAGCCGGCTGGAGGATTTTGTGTGTGTGTGTGTTTTAACATATTCTTTAAATTACCAGATTTTAGGTAATTTGCACTTTAGAAAATGCAAACTAGCTGCAAGGAAAATCCAAATAGTAAATTACATAGGAAAAGTATAGTTAACATTTTTCTTTCTAAATAGCATAGTTACTAGACCACTCCAGCTGCACAAAGAACCTTCTTTTTGTAATTAGTGTGTTAGCCTTGTGAAATAGTCCAGACAAAAGAAACACAACCAGGATTATTTGTTTTATTGTAAGGCTACATTAACAAGATATTGCAACTCTGAAAATCTTTTCCTTTACTTTTCCTTTCCCGAAAACTAGGGAGGGGCTTTTCTGACCTTTTTGCTACCCCTTATCTTTCAGACTCAAATCAGACCATTGTTTATGCGGCAGACCCTTGTATCCCAGAGTCTGAAGCATAGACATACCAACCAGGGGTGGGTTCCACTTACCTTCGCTACCGGTTCGTAACGGGACCATGCGTGTGCACGTTTACGTCACTCGTGCGCAGCGCTTCTGCAAATGAACAGAGCATCCGTGATGATGTCCGGGCGGGTGGGCGGAGCCTCTTGCCGCCGCTACTATCGGTTTACAAGATCCGGACCGAACCGGTAAGAACCCACCACTGATACCAACATACCATTACAGGCGTCTCAGAAAACTATTCTGTGAAACATAATCAATCCAAAATTGCCCAATGCCCAATGTCCTCTTCCTTCCACCTTGTCAAATAATATTAGTGGCCTTGGAATTGGCACTGAATCCAGGTGGCAGAGGAGGAACTCAACTCAACCTCAACTCAAAGAGTTCCTAAAAAAAAATCCAGTGCGCAAAATCCTTTTTTAAAAGAAGGGAAGGGAAGGGGAAGGGGAAGGGGAAGGGGAAGAAGAAGGGGAAGGAAAGGAAAGGAAAGGAAAGGAAAGGAAAGGAAAGGAAAGGAAAGGAAAGGAAAGGAAAGGAAAGGACTGCTGCAACTTAAGTAATTATTTTTAGAAGCAGGTATGATTTAGAAGCTTTGCCACCAAAGGTTTAAGTTTAAAATAGGCCCTAAGTAGGGCGAGAGAAATCATGATCTTCACTCAGAGCATTTTCCCCACTGCTGCATGCTATTAAAGTTGCCTCTTGTGGTGTCTGCCTGGACAGTTTGGTCTGGCAGGACTGGCACACTCTAGGTTCCATTCAATTAAGCAATGGTGAGGACCTACCGTCAGTCCTAAATCCCAGAAACATAGCACTAAAAGTGTCACTGAAGTCATCAAACCCAATCATTCCTTACAAAATTGCATCCACTTTGGGAAGAGGCCATTGCAACCTCTGCAATCATGCCTCTACTCAATACCTGAATCCCATGTTAAATCACCTAGATGATTGTCTAGAGACGTACATCCAATGAAGAAGAGTCCATAATCTCTCTGGGTGATTGAGTCAAGATCCAATTGTTGTTTCCAGTAAAAAAAAAAATCCTTAACGTTCAACTAGTGTTTGACTTCCTGATTGCTGCGTATCCAGCATTCTGTCAAAATAGAAGAATAGTTGGGTGTTCTTCTATGTGACTCCTCCTGTCTTCTTCAGATGTCTTCTCTAAAGACTATGTCAGGGTTCCAAGTAACAAACATCCCCAACGCAATCAAACCTCTGAGGCCTGGAATTTCCTCAAAGTAGGAATTTATTAGGCAAGTCATATTGGCACAACTGGTGAAAACCTGACTCTGGAAGACCCAAGGTTTTCCCCATTCAAATCAAAACCCAAACTTCTTGCCGCCAGGGCACATGTCCATCACATGGTCCAATCAGGTCACAGTCCTATCTTCAGCTGGCTTTCGTCCATGCCTTTCAAACACCTGGTTAGAACATCCTTGGCTCCCATGGGAAAGAATGTTGTTTTGGCTACACATCCCACCCCCAGCTATCTCAATCTCCTCCCCCTCACCAGTGGTGAAATCCAATTTTTTTTACTACTGGTTCTGTGGGTGTGGCTTGGTGGGCGTGGTGTGGCTTGGTGGGTGTGGCTTGATGGGCATGGTAGGGGAAGAATACTGCAAAATCTCCACTCCCACCCCACTCTGGGGCCAGCAAGAGATGGTATTTTCCGGTTCTCCAAACTACTCAAAATTTCCGCTACCGGTTCTCCGAACTGCTCAAAATTTCCGCTACCGGTTCTCCAGAACCTGTCAGAACCTGCTGGATTTCACCCCTGGCCTGGATTCATGAGTAAAGGAGCTCCTAAAGGCCATCTTCTTGTTCTCCATCTTGCACCTTTCTCAGGCCAGACAAATGAGAACAATATTGGATTAAAATATAAAGATTTCTAATTCCATTTCAATTGTATGTGGTCATAAGTCATTTATTTATTTTGATTTTTTTTATTTAAAATCCATAAGCTCTATAATGTTGGAGAAAGTAAATTAAATATTATTCCAAAATAATAAAGCTATGTTCTAATTTTTTATTTTTATTTATTTGTATCACATTGGTTTTTTGGTTTTTTTTACAAATAACTCAAGGCAGTGAACATATCCAGTATAGCTTTTTCCTCCTATCTTTGCTGCAAAAAACCCTGTGATGTGGGCTAGCCTGAGACAGAGTCATCCAAGGTCATCCAGCTGTCTTTCATGGTTAAGGCAGATTTAGAACTCACAATCTCCCATTTTCTAGCCTGGTGCCTTAACCACTAGACCAAACTGGTTCTCCTAATATCTTTAATACATTTAATTACTACTTCACGCAATTATTATTGTAATATTAATTACAATATCCATAATAAAAGAATTCCTAATTTATATACAGTATTCACCCATCAAATATGCTCAAAACGTTGATTTGGAACTAGCACCCAATCTTATAATAGGCACTGCCATCTCCAAGAGATGATACAGAACAGGGGGGGGGAATCAAAATGCAATGTCTTGAAATAAGATTCTCCATCTGTCTTGTTTTAAAAGCATCAGCAAACAAGTGTCATGAGGGTGTTAGTCAGGTTTGACCTAATTATAAGTGGTAAGTCATTCAATTACTTTAGCACCTGCAGATTCATCTGGTAACAAAGACATTCCCTACCCTGAAGAGCTGGTTGCCTTAATTGAAGACTGAAACGAAATAAACAGGAGTGGAAAAGCAGGAGGCATTGTGCCTAGTTCAACTTCCAAATGGCATAGGTCGGTACGCAGCTTTGCAAACGGGGATTAAGAGCTTTCATAAGCACATGGAAATCTATTTTGGTTACAATGATCAGGTGAGAAGACCCATGAGGTAATTCATAACAGACTGTTGCAAAGTACTATGAAAGAAGAAGAAAAATGCTAGCTGTTTAATTTCCTTTGCTGAGTAGAGGTAGTTCTTGACTTACAATGGTTTGTTTCGTGACCATTCGGTCTTATACCAGCACTGAAAAAAGTGACTTGTGACCATTTTTCACACAACAGTTGTAGCATCTCCATGGTTACATGATCAAAACATGGGCACTTGGCAACTAGCATTTGTAACTTTCCCAGCTGGCTCTGACAGGCAAAGTCAATGAGGGACTTCAGCTTCACTTAATGACTGTGTAATTCCCTTAACAATTGCAGTGATTCACTTAATAACTGTGGCAAAGAAGGTTGTAAAATGATGCACAACTCACTTAACAACTGCCTTGCATAGCATCATAATTTTGGGGTTCAATTGTAGTTGTAAATTGAGGACTAGCTGTAATTAAAACTACAGGATAAATTGTAGTGATTGTTTTAATAACACTTCTGCTTTCTTCAGCATTTGGCTGGTAGCAGCTTTTGATGAAAAATTTCCCATTGCTTTTTAAGATGCTATAAACACTTGTCATCGTGAATGATTAGAAGCAGAATATGATGATGAGCATCAACATACAACATCAAGAAATGTGAGGGTTATTCTGAAAATGTACATGTTGCAGATTCTATTGACTTTTGTCTTTGAGTGCCTCTTCCTCTTGCAGTCCCCCTGAATAATTTTTTTCCAGGTCAGGGATAAGCAACCCACAGATCTGATCACCAACAGCTCCACGGTTTGGACTTCCCAAATCATGAGATATACTGTTAAAATTCAGCAACAAAACGATAGCTGTGTGATTTCAGGTCAACGTGAGGTACCAATACCACTCTATAAAGCCTTAGTAAGACCACACCTAGAATACTGCATCCAGTTTTGGTCATCACACTATAAAAAAGATGTTGAAACCCTGGAAAGAATGCAAAGAAGTGCAACAAAGATGATTAGGAGGCTAAAACATATGAAGAACAATTACAGGAACTGGGCATGGCTAGTTTTGTGAAGAGAAGGACCAGGGGAGACATGATAGCAGTGTTCCAATATTTGAGGGGCTGTCACAGAAAGGAGGGGGATCAATGTATTTTCCAAAGCATCTGAAAGCCAGACAAGCAACAATGGATGGAAACTGAACAAGGAGAGATTCAACCTAAAAATAAGGAGAAATTTTCTGACTGTGAGAACAATCAACCAATAGAACAGCTTGCTTTCAGAAATTGTGGGAACTTCATCACTGGAAGCTTTCAAGAAGAGACTGGACTGTCATCTGTTAGAAATGGTGTAAAGTCTCCTGCTTGGGCAAGAGATTGGACTAGATGACCTACAAGGTCCCTTCCAACTCTGTTATTCTGTTTTTGTTCTGAATGACAGACTGGATGATGCATCCATTCTAAAGCTCAGTCTGAAAGCAAAATATTAGCAGCTTAATGCTTTGATTTAAATGCATATGAGTAGGGTAATCTTAGAATGTACACTTCTCGGAAAGTATATAATTATACCAAAGCTGAATACATTATGTGTTTTCTCAGCTTTATCCTCCACAGGAGCACACGGTTCAGACAAAAGGGGCAAGACTGACCAGAGAATAAAAGCACACAGCTTCAGGTAATTTTCCTAAATTCACTACTAATGGCACATTTAGAATATATGCCAAAATCATAAGAGCAAAGTCTGTCAGATAGTAGAATGGCAAAAATACATTTTTGCTTGGTTTGAATTGCTTTTATAGGTTCATAAAAGCAAATGCTTTGTAGGTTACCCTTTCTTCTGGAAAACACATATATAAGTGTGCCATGTGTCTGCAGCCACATGAAGAAAAAAACTCCCACATACACATACAAACATACACATATATATCAGAGAAGAATGTAAGCAGGAATGTAACTCGTTTGCAGTGATTATCTCATTATGTCAGGATCCTTAGATGTAGTTCTAATTCAAAAACATGATTGATTTGTGTTGCTAAATTGTGTACATAGGAAATTGTAGAAAGACTATAGTTACTACATTTACTTTCTATTTCTATGGAAATAGAACTGGGCATTAAGGGAGCTGATGTAGTATACCTAAGGTGGAAAGTAGGATTGGAGAGACCCAGGTTCTAGTACCACTTTAGCCACAAAATCTGGCCAGTCATTCCTTCTTTGTTCTAGAGTGGGAAGTCAGAAAACATCTATCAGTTAACTTGTGCTGGAGCAGCATGATAGATCATGACCCACATTCTTCAATGAAGAGGCATTCATCATGAGGCAAATTGGTTCTAGCTGGCAATAATAATAATAATAGCTGGATTTCAATTAGCAATTAATTATTCAAGCTTTCTGACTGCCTGAGATTTTAAGTGGGGTATTCTCAATTCCTAATTTAGGGTTAAAACAATACAAATCATAATCAAGAATGATAATCAAACATTTCTTAAATGTTTCCCAATATAAAGTCAGAATCTTCCAGGGAGCCATCCTCAAAAGTGTCTTGGAACAAGGAGGTCTTGATGACTTTCCTATATTCCAAAGGGTTTTGGAAGTTCTTTGTTCGTTCTGTAATGTTATTCTATGGAAAGGGAAGGCATCTCTGAAGAATTTGGAGTAATGCTTCTGCATGTGTCTACATGCCTGCTTTAACAATATGAGAGAAGGAAACTAAAACAAATCTGGAACAGATTTTTTTAAAAGATAAATTATACAATCCAACAAGATAACAATTAGTGCACGGAGATGTCTAATCTCCATTATTCCCAATTCAGATTTATAAATTACATAATTTATGTGTCTCTAATTTTCAGATAATATATTAAAAATACTAGAAATATTTATTAGAACAAGGCTGTAACACCAATAACAATATAACTACCAGATTAGGCATACAACATTACTATATCATCACAAGGGATTAAAATATTTGGTATCAGCATCAATATGTGGTCACTAAAACAAACAAAAACTACAAGGTCTTGCTGAAAAAGCCATTTTGTTAAAGTTTTCTTGGAAAAAGTTAAAAATAGGATCTTTCTGCACATGTGAATGCATTCTTAGTTGTATTCAGATTCAAAATACACAAGAGAACACTGAACATGACACATGCAGGAAATTTGGACATCTTTTCAATTAATACTTTGTACCTCCAGAAATAACAGCTTCCAAATAAATCTTACAGCTGGCTAAGAGTCTTTGTATTTTTGCAGTGGAACAATTTGCCTCCAGTGGTTGCGAATGCTCCAACACTGGAAATTTTTAAGAAGATGTTAAATAACCATCTGTCTGAAGTGGTGTAGGGTTTCCTGCCTAGGCAGGGGGTTGGACTAGAA
>JANHFK010006314.1:210864-220896 GCA_036250565.1 Sibynophis collaris
CTCAATTGGCCGCACCCACCCAGTGACATGACCACATGGCCATGCCCACCCAGTCATATGACCACATGGCCACGCCCTGCAAGCCACGCCCACAGAACCGGTAGCAAAAAAAATTAGATTTCACCCCTGGGTAAGAAGCCCAAAGAGGTTGGGCTTTCTCAGTGAATCTTGCTTTTTGTTTTGCATATGAAGCTGTCTGGAAAATGTTAGCTTGAAAGCAGGGCCAGCTTAGACTTCATTGCTCGCTGCTGTCCTCAGCTAAGGCATATCTTGTTGCTATATTGCTACTTTCCCATTTTAAGGTTAGCTAGGCTTCTCAGCCTCCATCCAAATATTTACATTAATCCTGAACTTTCCATACTTCACTTGGTGGTTTGCTGTACTGCCAAAATTCAGAAATGTTTAATTTTAGATATTTTTAAAAGAATTATTTTCTCAGGATTTGATAAACTAAGGGAGGAAATAATCTCTATCGTTCTCTATCTAACTTTCATCTGTGAATGTTTAACCTTTCCCCCCCTTTTAGCTGAGGGAAGCTTCAATAGAAGCTTGTGCTATTTGACTGGGTTATAAGTGGTGCACATAGTAGCAAAAAAAAAAGCAAGTTTAATTTTTTTTAAAAAAAAATCACCTTTATCAGCTATGGTTGGCAATAAATCATAAGGGGAAGGGATAAGAAAAAAAAAAGAAGTTTCATCCAACTATCCACTTAAGACGTTGGTAGGCTACAAGATTAAACAAGCTTTATAATATCTTTGTCTACAAGTGGTATAGAAGGTGACAAGGAAGCCAGCCAAATTAAGACAAATCTTGGTGGCCTTAACAAACGAACCTATGGCATGCGTGCCATAGATGGCACATGGAGCCATATTGGTGGGCATGCGAGCACTGGCCTAGGTCAGCTGCAGCATGCATGCGCGTGTTGCACAGCTGATTTGGGGGCCTTTCTGGCCTAGCAGAAGTCGGAAAACAGGTGTTTTCTGGCCTCCAGAGGGCCTCCGGGGGGGTCAGGAAGGCCGTTTTTGCTCTCCACAGACTCCTAGACAGGCTCTGCAGCCTGTGGAGGGCAAAAACCCGAACTTCCGGTCCCACCGGAAGTCGGAAAACGGGCAGTTTCCGGCCTCCGGAGGGCCTCCTTATGGGTGTGGGCACGCCACACACACCCCTTTTTGGCACACGAAGGGGAAAAGGTTAGTCATCAGTGTCCTACACCATTTCTGATAGATGGCAGTCCAGCCTCTTCTTGAAAGCTTCCAGTGATTCACTTAATAACAGCATGAATCCCTTAACTACTGCAGCAATTTGCTTAACAACTATAGCAAAAAAGGTTGTAAAATAAGGCATGATTCACTTAATAACTGCTCACTTAGCAACAGATCTCAATTGTGGTTGTAAGTCAAGGACTACCTGCATGTATGAACATCAATGCGCATAAATAGGGCAGGGCTCAATTGCAGCCATAATCATCATCTTGACTTTTTTGGCAGCTCTCCAAGAGGACAAAACCTAACCAATTTTACAGAATCTGTTAACCTTTGCTCCAGAGGACAAAGTTTAACAGATTTTATAGAACTTTTATACAACTTTTAGCTGGCAAGAATGAAATGAAGGCACTGTCATGGGGATGAGATCAATATCATAAGGTCATGGTAAAAAAAAGGGTCATTTTTGCACCATTCTCAGCTGCAGGGTGTCCACAGGGGCACACCCATGCATTTGAAGCCATATAAAAATTGGATGCAACTTTGTGTGGTTACAGCCTCCATCTTGATAGTCCTCCCTGCGGGCGCCCCTGCTTTGCAAAGAAAGAATCCACGTGAGGCGCAAAGAATGGCCTACAAGCGTAGGCAGAAAATGGGGCGAAGAAAAACTGGAGACAACAAGAGAACAAATCAGTGGAAGGATTTGCCTTCAGAAGTTATGGGTACTCCATCACTGGAGGTTTTAAAAAGCGATTGGACAGCCAATTTGTCCAGAATGGTATCAGTCTCCTGCTGGAGCAGGAAGTTGAACTAGAAGACCTCCAAGGTCCCTTCCAACTCTTGTTGTTCCATTATTCAACTTGCAGAATTGAGGGCAACTAAAATGCATGGCAAGCCGATTATGAAAGCCTTATTTGTTGCATCCCTAACATCAGAGAGGAAAAGCAGCCTTTGCTGGAGTTTCTGCCTCAATTGTTGAGATCATTTCATCTGCCTGAAGTATTTTGTCATATGGATTGTTGGGGCCTTTGACCACATATTCGGCTTTCCACAACGCACGCCTCTCCCTAAGGCAAATTTCCTAGACTGCGCACACAACTTTGGGTGCATGGGTGGCAGACTGGGGTGTGTGGGGTGTGTGCAAAGGTAACAACCCACCATTCTCCAGCTTCCCTGCGCGCCTCTGGACGAGAGGTCAGCAAGCGCCGTTTCCCAGCCTCTGTTTCGGGCGCCCAGCAGGCTCGGTGCCCCGCTTCTCCTATCCCAAAAGGCGCGCAGCAAGCTTCTTCTTCTTTTTTTTTTTTTACCGTAATTCCTGATTGCGCTCGGCGGGGAGGGAGATGGGAGGGGGGCGAGGCTGAGCTCAAGTGAGAAAACGCGGCGCCTGACGCTGCCTCTGCAGAAGAGAAAAGGGAAGCAATATGATCAATACGGTTTCTTTGTGGGGGCCTCGCTTACCTCGGCGGGAGACCATCTGCTCCCTGTCAATGGATCACCTGCTCGTCTGACTTGTTGGCGGGGCAACGGGTGGGTGGAGGGATTAAGGAGAGCGAGGGAGCTTTGGCGGCCGCGGGAGCCTGTTTTGTACCTTCACACTGGGCTGGAGGAACAGGGGGGAGGGAGAGGGCAGGCTTGACAGGCGCAAAAGAAGAGCCGGGCGCCGCTGGAAGCAAAGCTCACCGACTCTTCGCTCCTGTCTTCTTCTCATAAAAGGCCGCAGGCCGCGGCTGTGGGTGCGAGGAATTTTCCCCCTGGCTCACGTTTCTCAGCGAGGCTGCCAAGGGTCAACCACACCCCTTCCATAGCTGCTGCTGCTGCTTCTGAAATGCTAAAGGGGGAGAGAAAGTGTGTTTGTGTGGGGGGGACTCCTGCTACACCCACCACAATAAGCAAATCGTCAAAATTCGCCTGTTCTGCCTGCCTGATTTGGGGGAAAGAAGGCAGATCGCCGAACAAAGGAAACACATAATATTCATGTGTCCTTTTGCAAACCATGAAGGCTCTTTCTCCAACGAGACGTGATGTTTTCACGCGACGATGGCCCGATTAAAGCAATATAAAATGTATTAACTAACGTTTCTATTTTACATTCGGGTTTGCCCTCTGGTTTCACGTGCATATTTCCTTCCAGCATGTCTATTCGGGCTTCCTGGATGTAACCTTTCCTTCCAAGTAATGGTACATAGGATTTCACCGGAAATTTTGCAACTTTGAACATTTATTTATTTATTTATTTAATCAAATTTATATACCGCCCTTGTTTATCAAAATACATTTAAGACAGAGTGACTGACATTTTAAAGCAAAGGCTCACAGATTTTCACAGCCTGTGTTCAGTTTCATCGTTTCTTAGTAGCTCCCATGTCTTACCTGTGCTCTGTTCAAAAACCTAAAGTAGGCAATGGCTTGGGATAATGTTTGGATATGAGCACTAATAAATTCTTTTTAAAAATATATATTTTCAATAATTAAAATACAAAAAGAACAAAAAAAAACTTGTGCATAACTGTGTACCATTTACATAACATATTATTATAAGTTACTTATATTCTATACTTTCTAACTAAATCCAGTCCTAATTTATCTAATTCTTGTTTCTTTTTCTATTTTCAATCCATTTGTACCATTTCTCCCATGTTACATAGTATTCCAAATCCGTCAATCCTTTTAATTCAAGTGTCAATTTGTCCATTTCAGCACCATCGAAAACTAATAAATTCTTAACTGGCTACTATTTTATTTCCTTTAATGTATAAGAATGTATGGAATGTTGCTTTTATTTTAGATGGTTTGGGTCAGAAAAGGGTAGTGAACACTTGTTAGAAGTTGTCACAAATATACATGTAATGTAGGATTTGGGTATTTAAGCAATTTGATAATAATAATAATAAATTTATTTATTATTATGATCTCTCCATTAAAAGTTGGTAGAGTCATGTCATTCCTGTGTGGATCCTATAAGAAACAATTTTTTGACTTCTTTTTAGATGCAGGATTATTTTGTTGAGTTTGTTTTATAGTGGGACAGCATTTCTTCACATTGTGAAGTCAGTGTCATAACTTTAAGAAATAATATAGCAAGGAATAGAGCTATTGCAAAAAATTCTGATTGTTTGGAAGTAGGATGGGGTATATAAGTATTGGTCTACGTAAGCTAATCCTTGATTTTTTTCCCCCAAAAATTACACACAGTGTGACATTCATATAATTCTGATAAATATAACTATATTTTTAACACATCCAGATTGCACCAGAAAGCCATGTTGCCCCAGAGTTTTATTTTGATGTTTATATTATTACAAAGACTATTTCTGCAAAGCAGCTTCTTTACAAGGGTTATGCTAAATTAACTTCTGTATGTTAAGCAGAGAGCCTGCAAAACAAATTTAGACTGGGCAATCTGTCAACACAGGAAAATGGAACTGTTTGTGACAAACCTTGGAATAAAGAAAGAGCTCTTCTGAATACCCTTGAAAGGATAATTAAGTGATATTGCAGGATGTTGTTACAATTTCCAATGTACTGAAGTTCTTAAGCATGATGGAAACACAGAAGTTTACGGTGCAGCTGCATCAGTGAAAAATAAAGCATGACTTCTATTTAATCACTGTATTTCCCAAGAGGCTGTCAAAACATGTACCCTGCCTGCAAGAGATATTATTTTAATTTGAAGATCCATTTTGAATTTTACTTTTTAAACATTAAAAGTGCATGCTTCCAAACAGTTCTTTTCACATGTGCAATAAGGCATATAAAAACAACTCAGGCCAATGTTTGCAATCACATCAAGAGTGTTCCATCATCCAGGCTAAGCAAATCCACCATCTATTTTGCTGTAGTGTACGGGCAAGAGAGAAGGAGAAAATAAAATTGGGGAGGTGCACGCATGCACACACACACAATCACACAGCCTTTCTGTTTAAGATTTTGTTAATGATGGTTTTCTGAATAAGCCACAATTGGCTTAACATAGCATGCTAACTAACAAGCAAGCGAACCACATTTGACTCTGTAAAGAGGTGAATTTGAATTATGAAATAGTTTAATTTTTACTGCTGAACTTCAAAGGGCTTTTGGAATCTATCCCCCATGGAGTATTTCAGATTACTCTCCTTAATATTCATCTTTCATATTCTCCTTTCATATCTCTATCTATGGAATCAAATGTCGTTCTTAAGCTTTTATCTCACAACTGTGATAAAACAAAAGTGGGACTAATCCAAAATCATCCATAGTGTTTGCGTTTAGGAGTTTTCCACAAGAAACTTCATTCAATCATTTTAGTAAAATATTTCAAATCATATTGCTACGAATATTAAAGCAGACACTTTCAAGATATTGTCAAGAGTTTTAGAACTTTAACAGTTAGCAAGATAAGTTAGCATGCGTCAAATATGTACATTTCATTAGATGTAGCTCAAATGCCATATATAGTCAGTGCAGTTCATTACATTTTCATGCCTGAATAAGTCTGTTAGAATCCGGTGCCTTCATTATTTTTTGCTGTAGAATTATTGGTTTACAGACAGTTTCCTTAGTCTGTTTTATTTTGGTTTATTAAATGGATTAAAATGCTGTCCTGTTATGAACCTTTCCCATTTCTAGTAATTTCGGCTTTCCAATGATTTTTAACACTGCAAGAAGCTGCCACTAAATATCTCCACTCGCTGCTAGGGTTGCAAAAGAAAAACATGGCTCCTTTCAGACTTCAGGGTTATGAGTTTATAATTTTTCATATTTATATGCTTGTAATCATAATAATAAGATACAGCAGTAGCATTATTAAAGTGCTCACATATTTTATGGCACTTAATACTTGCCATTCAAATCTAACTTACACAATGAGCTACAGCAGAACAGTGTTTGTTTAGTTTTAGTTTAGTGTAAATTATGGTTTATGGTTTGGCATGTATAAAATTCCAGGCAACTATGGTGTAATTCAGTAAATCATATTTAAATGATCCATGGCAAAGCGCAACATACAAATTCAGACAAAGTAACTTTCTAACTACCATTGCAAAAGTTTTCCAGAATGTAGGAAAGTCATTCTTGAAAGTCTGAATATTTGAGCAGTGATACTGGTGTTGTAGAATATTGTCCTCTGTTCTATGGCAGCCTGAGAAATATCAGTCTGTTAACATCAGTCAGTCTACCTATCACACAGGTATAAGTTGTGATGCTACTACATACAATGTTTGTGCTCAAACTCTGGACTCACAATATTTACATTATTCACCACTTGGGTGAAATCCAGCAGGTTCTGACAGGTTCTAGAGAACCGGGAGTGGAAATTTTGAGCAGTCTGGAGAACCGACAAATACCACCTCTGGCTGGCCCCAGAGTGGGTTGGGAATGGAGATTTTGCAATATCCTTCCCCCAGGAGTAGGGAGGGAATGGAGATTTTGCAGTATCCTTCCCTGCCACGCCCACCAAGCCACACCATGCCCACAAAACCAGTAGTAAAAAAATTTGGATTTCACCACTGTCATCACTGACTTATTTGATTTGGGCTTTTTTTTAAATACTCCCCATTTCTTCAATAACTAACACCTAAATATTCCTACAACATAAATTCAAATTCAATTAATAATAAAAATCAAATTAATAATAATTCAAAAGCAACCCCAGAAAACAATTCTAAATTAGACTCAATTAATACATATATATTATAACACTAAAGATATTAAGTATTAAGAAAGCTTATTTTACAAGCCTTCTCAATATTACATGTCTCTGTTCATGTAACACACTAAGATACACAGTAAGTTGCTATTAAGGATTAGCTGTGTTATGTATGGCTCATAAATCAACAATAGAGACTTCTGTATGGTAATATATACCTTGTGAGTGAACATTGTCCATTTGTAGCAAACAGATTTTGAAATTGAGGTTTGGCTTATTAAATAAATAACTTGCTAAACAATACATTGTGAATTCCAAACCTTAGTGGTTGAGTTGTTCAAATAACTAATTACATTATGGCCTGGGGTGATATATGAACTGATTGTAATTAAGCCACTGATAGGTAACAACTAGCTTTGGAAGAGACTATTGATATATTTTCTATTCAAGACCTTTCCCTGGATAAGAATATTCATGATCATTACTGCCCATCTAAATCTCTTTCCTAGAGCAGGAAACCACATAGTTTTTTGATCAAAACAGCTATTGGTACAATCTTTTTTTTATTGTTGAAATTCCTGTTTTACCATTGGTAAACAGGTGAGTTATTGGCCTTGACTGGCACCTATAAGAAGAATCTGGATTTGAAGGCTGTACTGGACCTGCACTGCCCTTGACTGAATCCAAATTTGGAGTGCAGAGTCCACACCTTCTTTTTGACTGTCTGGTATCCCCTGAGCCCATGAACCAGCGAGTATTTGGTATAAAACTAAGTTCTTTTCCCTTTACTAGATATACCACAGTAGCTGTGGCTGGTGCAATGAGTCTGCATTTGGGAGTTGTTCTCTATGCTGCCAAGTCTTAGCAGCAAGTACCAAACAGAGAAACTGAGTTTTCTTTTTTCCTCTTCAGCTCTTTTTGTTAGAGAAGCAATAGACTAAGTTTTTATACAGATGACTGGGTCAAACTGTATATAAGACAAGGACTATGGGCAGCTAAATTTGATTCCCTGGGTTAGTTGACTGGGTCACTTGACAACTTTTGATATTAATGGACTAACGTTTTCCACTGATCTGCTTTAATATACCTTGGAAACTAAGCCAGTAGCCCCTAGACTTAATGCCAGACATAATAAGTTCAAGAATTTACAGGAATCCACCAGTGAATGTCATATGGTCCTTTAAAATGATACAGAGTCTCCCAAATCTGCAAACCTTCTCACCTGTGTCACAGAAGGAGTCATATAGTACTGAACCTGATCCTGAAGCTGAGTTTAAGCCAACTCACAGGAACACAGAGGCCAGAAGTTGCAGAGCTGCAGGATTAAAATATGTAAGAGGACTTAATTACAATAAATATATCTCTAATAGATCTCTTAGGAATAAATCCTTATTTTCAAGTGGGGTCTCAAGTTGGGTAATCTCTCATGAACTGTGGCACACAAAAGCCTTCTGTGTCAGGAGTGGGTTCTACTTACCTTCGCTACCGGATCACAACGGGAGCGTACACATGGCGCTTCTGCGCATGCGCAGAGCATCCGTGATGATATCCAGGTGGGTGGGCGGAGCCTGCCACCGCCATTACTACCGGTTCTAAGAACCAGACAGAACCGGTAGGAACCCACTACTGTTCCATGTGGAGTTAGCGCCTGGAAATTTTTTTTGGATTTTCTGTGATATGTCATGACATCTACAAGTAAGTGTGACAATTACATCATGATATATGTGAGGCTATTCTCCCTCTCCCCAAACCTCATGCTTCTGCCTATCAAAGTATAAATTCTCTGACATCTTTGGCTTGGTGAACAATGTTTCTTGAAGTCAACCCACCCACATCCTGCTATACAGCATCTTCTGTAAGGACTCACAAATTCCATTTATGACACTCTACCTAACAAAATATCTGGGAAGTACCAATCTCTTTTACGTGCAACTACTGTTATCAGTACAATGTGGTTATCAGTGGCCAAATTCTGTTAAGCTGTATATAAAAATCAGGCAAACTTTTAACTGTACATCAATAATATTTTTAATATTATTATTATTATTGATTTAATTCTTTTATTTGTAATGCTGGTCTGTGAGTGTAATCAACCTTGATTGATAGACCCAATCCCACCATGGTGTGCTCTGTTCCTGACCTTGAAGGTTGGATTGGAATTTGACACATACCCATTCTCCTCTCTTTACACTACAAAACAGCAGATACTCAGGCATTTAATTTTGATGGAAAATTAATGGAATTAATTTTATTGGAACAAGAAGATTGGTTTTCATGTCCTGGTATACCATGTCCTCATTTGTGGCTCAGCATATATTAGCTCACCCACATACAACAAGTTACAAATATGTAAGTCATGGTTTAGGAGAGTGTATGAACCTTGACTTCATCTATGTGCTGTCTGGGTCAGTTTTAAATACCTTCAGCAATGTCTGCTTGATTTCCTCATATATCTTCCATTTCTTTGTATATATAATTTTTCTGTCCAATATCCTTTATGTATGCAATTTCCATTAATATATGCATATTTAAAAGTATTATTTGAGTTTTAAATAGCTTTGTTTAGATGCCATGAAAGGTTCACAACAGTAGTTAATTAGCTTTTCTCTTGAATATATGCATTTATGGGATGTTTTACCTCAGTTGTCAAAATCTGTGTATCCTCCCCCCACACCCCCACAAGACAGTCTGTCACTAGTTCTGGAATCTTGAACTGTCACTCCCACAGAAGCCTCAAATGCCTTGATGAAGGAGCCCTTCCCTTCCCCTCAGAAAGACACCATTTGTGGTGGGGAGTTCTGAGTGCCTTTTCTTCCATTGAAATCTCTCCCCTAGACCATGGCATTTTCCACTTGAGCCCTAGGAAAGGTTAACAAGCACAGCAGTCATCATTTGTGAGGAGTGGGAAAGTGCCATATGTTGCTCCAGCTTTTTTTCAGCAGATTGGAGGCTTCTCATCCCTGCCCTGGAGTAGGCCCAATGTGGCTCATGTTGAAGAATTTGGCAGCACTTTCATGTTCTTCACGGGATAATAAAGCTAGAGGAAGGGAGGGAAGAAAGGAAAGGAAGGAAAAGGAAGGAAAGGAAAGGAAGAAAGGAAAGGAAAGGAAAGGAACGGGAAGGGGAAGGAAGGAAAGGAAAGGAACGGGAAGGGGAGGGAAGGAAAGGAAAGGAAAGGAAAGGAAAGGAAAGGAAAGGAAAGGAAAG
>JANHFK010006315.1:6481-22474 GCA_036250565.1 Sibynophis collaris
TACCATGGATATGTAAATTACTCCTATTTTTATTCTGTGTAAGTTGCCAAGGGTAATTTTGAAGGTAAATATATAATAAATATGTAATAAATGAATAAACATTCTTTTCTGAAATTTGAGGTTCACTCAAATATTCAGTAAGGGAATCCAGATGATTGCATTAAAATTGATGGAATTAGATCAAACTGGAAAATGTTTGCTGGGAGGTTATGTGGTAGAAATCTAGGTTCAGGGGAAAGTTAGAATAAGGAATGAATAGTTAGAAACCTCTGGAGTTAAGAATAAATTAAGACAGTTGATAATATGTCCTCTGGTGGGCTGAAATAGAGCTGGTGATGGAATTAACAATATGAATTTCAGGACATGGAGAGATTTCTCTAAAAGTGTGTAGAGGAAGAAACTGAAAACTAGGAAAAGTATGAAAGTGTGCAGCGGGATGAGAGAGGCAGAGAGAGAAGACAGAGAAAAGAAAGAGAGAGAAGACATAGAAGACAGAGAGAGAGAAGCGAGAGGGAAGAGAAAAAGGAGAAAGACAGAGACAGAGACAGAGAGAGAGAGAGAGAGTTGTCCAGAGGGGACAGAAATGAGTGGCGTGATGACAGGGAAAAGGGAAAAATAGAAGGGTAGGACGTTAATCGAAAGAAGCATCCTTAGGTGTTAAGGAAGTACAGTAAAAAAACAAAACTGTGAAGTCCCAAGAAATTGAGATAAACGTTGCGTCCTAGAGTGGGGCCCAAACAGGAAAATACATGGCTTTATTCTCTATGAAAAGAAGCCGGGGGGGGAGGAGTATTTGTGAATAAAGTTACAATAAAAGGAAGAACAAGTAAATGTGTTCACGCCATTTCCATAGTCAGAGTTCCCCTCTCTGCAGCTAATAAGAAGAGACAGCTTGGGGGAGAAGACTAAGTTGGCACTGCTCAGCCAATGGAGAGGGAAATTCTGGTACAGTCATGGCTCACAAGAGCCAAGGAGAAGCCAAGAAAAGAGAGATGAGCTTGATTAGACACACAGAAGACATCCGACCCAGAGGCTGGCAGAGGAGAGTCAGAAAACTGCTACAAACCCCCAGCAGTTGCCTTGAACATTTCACAATCCAGGTGGAAAAGATGTTCTATTTCAATATGTACTGGGACTTTATTCAGCAGGTGGTGGGAGAGAGAGGATGGACTGCCAGATTTTCAGCAAGCTTTTTCTGCAAGATAAAAAGAGATTTATCCCACAGGCTAATGTTTGTAGTGTATGGGCTACTTTGTGTGTTTGCTTGTTTGCTTGTTTCCTTGCTGCTCAACTGTCTTGGCTTCCTCTGCCGGTCGTAATTCAGGCAGACTCACTGGAACTTGTTCTTGTAGAAGTTTCAGTGCAGCAAGCAGCAAAAAAAATAAATTAAAAAAATCATTCCTGATTTTGTACCCTCTATTTGACCTGTAGAAAAGGCACAACAATGGCGGCTGAGTGGAATTGGAAAAGAAAAGGAAAAAAAGAGAAAAAAGAAAAGGCTTTTCAATTGTCTTTCCTTATCTCCAGAGGAGAGAAAGACAATACAAAAATAGAGAAAGAATAACCCAGCCACCTTGAATAAAAACAAAGGGGAAAAGAGCACAGGAAAGGATGGCTTATCTTTAGTGGGGAAGAATAAGGGGTTTGAGAGGGCCAGAGATGACTGAACATTTTATACAATAACATGTGGACAGCTTTTTTTTGAGGCAAATGAAACGTTTTCTGAAAATAGTTTCTCGTTCTACTATTGATTATTATGGGAAACAAAACATACAGCTTTTTTTTTTTTTTTTAAGTGTAGCTGCCATTCCGAAAATTCAGCTTTGAAGAACTAATAAAACAAATACAGGAACATTTTGCACCCCAAACCATTATTGATTGCAGAGACTTAGATTTCATGAATGCATGCCCAATTGAAGAGTCCTTTGCAGAATAGGCAGTTGAATTTTAAAAGACGACTGAACTTTATAAAGGCCTAAATCAGGGGTCAGCAAGCTTAAACATTCAAAGAGACACAAAGGGCCTAACCGGAAGTCCGGTTCCCCCGTCATAGTCTCCTTCTAGTATGGCAACCTTTTTTCTCTACTGACCGGAAGTCCAGTTTCCCCACCATAGAGTCTCCTCCTAGCAGGGCGTCCTTTTTTCCTCTGCCAACTGGAAGTCGGTTCTCCCACCAAAGAATCTCCTCCTAGTGTGGCGTCCTTCTTCCCTCTACCTGTCCTAACCCAAAGCCCTAGCAATTGTGGAGCCAATCTGCAACAGGGAGCCGCAGCAGAGGGATGAAAGAGCCGCATGTGGCTCCAGAGCAGCGGATTGCTGACCCCTGGCCTAAATGATGCATTAAGGTAGAAATATAGAAACATAGAAAACTGACAGCAGAAAAAGACCTAATGGTTCATTGAGTCTGCCCTTTGAGTTTATTTGATTTTTGTTTTCTTTTTGACTAATTAATGAATTATTTTTAAATTATTTTTATATTTTATTTTTTTTATTGCAATTGCTGCTAGAGTACTTCAGAGCAAAAGCAAAGGTAAATAAACACATGGTAACATGCGTACAGACAGACTGTTACAGGTCCAAATGAATTGTGCTATCATTGTGGCAGAGATTTATTTGCAGGGAGGAAAAATCACGCACAAATTGACAGAGGAGCAGCGAGGAGTTGAGCACTTTTGCCAATGAGAAAGGAAATCTATCCTCATTTTTCTCAATCAGTCACAACTGTCAATTTTCAATTAACAAAAAAAATACATACTTATATTTGCTGTTTTTTGGGCTTTCAGGTACAAAATAGAATTAAAACAAAACACAGTAATACAAATTAGGATGAATTCTTTTATTTACTTCTATAGAGTAAACAGTCTGAAAAAATCCCTATCGGATCTTTTAACATGCTTTCTAACAGTGTACCTGGTGTATCTGTTACAATTTAAGAAGAAACTAGGATAGACCCAACATGCTTCAAATCTACATGCTTCAAATCTACAAAAATCTTATTCATGATGAATTTACACTTGACAGACATAGTATTATGTGGTGAATGAAACCTATCTAAGCACTGTCCACACATTGGACATTTTAGAGCAGAAAATGGATAAAAGATGTTTTTTTTAATAACTCATTAATATATCCCACTGAACTCTTAATGTTTTACTCATCAAATAAGCAGCATTTCTCCTGCACTTCCCCCCAATTTACAGCTTTTCAGCTATATTAAGATCAGATTTAGAAACTACACAATACATTAAGAAAACAGCAGGAATGGAAGATTGTTTGTTGCAGCAGATGATAAAAAATGGATCCAATCAGATTTCAAATAGTTGGGCAGCAGATAGGCTGGGAAAAACATTTTCATCTGAACCTGGTGAAGCTTGCTTGCTTCTTTCTTGATGTTTCACGGTTCCCATTTGACTGATATTTTTGATCAGAATTCCTGGTATAACCAGGTATAACCAGCTTCTCTCTTTTCACTCCGATTATAAAATTGCTAAGCATTAAATTACCCAACCATATATTTTCATTGACATTCCCAGCTGAAAGTTCTTGGTAGGTGATAGTAATCTTTCACCACCATATGCAAAGTATGCATATACACTTTATATGGATACATCTATGTTTATTTATTTGTTAGTTTGTTTGTGTGTGAGAGAGAGAGAGTGTGTGTATGTGTATATATACACTCTATTACTTATATTTATACATATACAATATTATTTATATGTATACATATAACATACTTTTAATCAGAACAAATTTGTCATAAACAACAAGTCCCTACTAGGCAATAATTATTACAAATATCTGTTCAACATCACAAATTTTTGAATTTGTTGGATTTTTCAAAATCCCAAAATTTAGCAATCAGGGATATTATGATAATTTTTTTTCTGAATATTCTGAAAGATAATATTCTTTCAATACCTCGACTTGCAGCAGTTTGTTTAGTGATGAATAAAGGTGACAGTCTGTTTAGTGACCTTTCTAAGTCACAACCACACTGAAAAAAGTAACTTATTACTATTTTTCATACTTGTGACCATTACAGCATCCCCATGATCACATGATCAAAATTCAGATGCTTGGCAACTGTTTCATATTTATGACGGTTGCAATGTCCTGGGATCATGCGATCGGCTTATGCGACCTTCTGACAAGCAAAGTCAATAGGTTAGTCAGGTTCACTTAACAACCATATTGCTAACTTAACAACTGCGATGATTCACTTAACAAAGATCATAAAATTGGACAAAAATCCCTTAACAAATATTTCACTTAGCAACATAAATTTTGAGCCCAATTGTGATCGTAAGGCAATCACTATCTGTAATGCTTTTTACATATTTCATGCTTTAAAATTATCAGGCATTTCTCTTTAAACATTTCTTTTAACTCACTACCCAGAGTTGGATACTACGCCATCAGGGTGGGTTCCACTTACCTTGCTACTGATTCACAACAGGAGCACACGTTCGCATGCGCAGAGCACCCGTGATGACATCTGGGTAGGTGGGCAGAGCCTCCCACTGCCGTTACTACCGGTTCACAAGATCTGGACGGAACCGGTAGGACCACTCTACACTATATGAGTTGGCTGCAATTTACCACACTGAAGTGTGTGACATTATGGAGGTGACACTGTTTTCCTTGTAAGGGCATCATCAAGCATTGCTCTGCCCAACTTGCCACTAGCATAGTTGGTGACTAATTACAGGTTTTGTTGCTTTGCAATATGTTTCCCTATTTATAGAGGAAGTTGTGAATATATCCAAAGGAGTGTTTAAAATGAAATAAATAAGTCTTTTCCTTGAATGGTGGAACAAAGAAGTAAAGTTAATCATTTACATCTGAGAATTTCTTTTTCCGTTATCATTTTTTTATTACATTTTCTTCCATGCTCTTTAGCATCATTTCAGCAATTCATGTCTCTTTTTAACTTCAAGTTTATTTATCTTTTTACATCTGGGTAAGATTTTTTTCCATCAAACTCTTTCATAAATATGCACTGACTTCATTTCGTCAACTGTAAGTAACTGATTGGCTCCATGTCTTAGGAAAGTATTGGCCAGTTGGGAACAAGTGAAATAGGGTTATCTAACCCCATGGAACTATGAAAGACTTTCGATTATTTTATTTTATTTTATTGCTGATTTTAAATTGTCATACTTCCCAAGCAGGGGGGGGGTGTCCCTACCATTTTTTACATATCATCTCTTTATTTTGTTGATTCCACTCTCAAAATAGATTTTTGTCTTGCAGTCAACCCAGCAAAGAAACTGAATCTCCAGCTTAACATAAAGAAGCAATTTAAAGTAAGTTTGATCAATTGCTTTCTTAACTACAAGATGGAAATCTTGGAATGCTTCTCACATCAGATATTTCTTTTCTTATTAGACATGACTGTAACCCTTGAGCAGAAAGCTGGACTTTATTGGTCTTTCTCTTCAATATTTGAAAGTTTCATTCCCATTGCTGATTATCTAATTTCCTCAAAGCTAAGATCAGAGACAAAAAAAGACTCATTGTTGATTGGGAAGGCCAAGAAATTTAAAGCAAGCCAGTTGACGATGCTGACTGCAAAGATACCCTAACCATTTTAAACATTGCAGTGAAAATCTTGGCTGAAGGCACCCATAGCCAAATGATCCACATAATGCAAGATCAAAATTTCAGAATTCCCCATATCAAACAAGGGAATGTTCATTAGTTATGAATGCAGAAAGGGGAGTGCACAGAAATATAGCTATGAATTCAAGTGTTTGAGGAATAAGGACTCCTGCCTTGGGCAGAGAATCAGACTAGAAGATCTCTAAGGTCTCTATGATTCGGTTATTCCATGTTATAACACAACCTTTACTGGAGAAAAATACATATCAATTGCATTTCTGATTTTTGGAAGATCATACAGTATCTGAAAGTCCATAATGGTTATAAATTTGAGGCTATAGACCAGTGGTGGGATTCAGCCAGTTTGCACCAGTTTAGATGAACCAATTGTTAAATTACCCACCCTGCTATCAAAGTGGATCCTGGGCACTGCGCTACACTGCAATGGAGAAATGGGCAACAGAGTGGCTAGCGTGAGGGAAGGAGAAGACTGCTTTCCCTCTTTCTTCTCTTTGCTCCTCCTCCTTCCCTCGTACCAGCCACTCTCTTGCCCGTTTCTCCATTGCAGCAAAGCACCCAGGATCCACTTTGATAGCGGGGTGGGATACTTTAACAACCGCCCAGGGTCAGGTTGGACCATGCCTCTCATGACAGCCAATCTGAGCCTGGATGAATCAGTTGTTAAATTATTTGAATCCCACCACTACTATAGACTAGATTGGTAGATAAACATAATCAATTGGAGGTAAAAGGTTTAGAACAAGGAGATTGAATGTATGTGTTTCTCTGACCTGCCAAAAATAATTGTTAGGCAAATTCTTATTGGCCAATAAATTCCTTTCCTGGAAAAACTCATTAGTCCTATCATGGTCAATATTGGCATTGAAGAGAAGTGTCAAACCATGCTCGTCCAGTCTCTCAACTCTGAGACCTTGAGGCTTCTGTTCATCTGTGATTTTTGCATTTGAATAACCCTATGCTGATTATATCTTTGTATACTTTCTAGAGAGGCCCAGTGATCCTTCCCTTAGTACATTCTAGTAATGACGTGAAATATAATTTTAATTTTATAAATGTTGGTAAAGGTTAACATGTTACAAAGCAAAGCACTACTGTGTAGACTTTTTATTTGAAAGAATGCCTCTGGACCCCAGCCAGGCCTCATTAGTCTGGCCTTTTTTAAAAAGAGAATGATTAATGGGGTTGATATGGAGCATGCTCTTGCTGTTTTCATTCCTTTAACAGTAAAGGCTGGAATTATATTAAAAGAAAAAGAAATCTATTAAATCTATTACATCAATATAGATGTAATCTTGCCACTTTATGCAAGAAATTGAACACATATTATCAGTTCAAGAATATAATTGGCATGTGGCCCAATCTATTGTAAACAAATCACCTTTTTTTTGCTACATTCTGTGTTAAATAAATCCCCAGTTCTTCATATAATGATAAATTGCATATGTGTGGCATACAATTCAAACTCATACTTGTATCCAGTGGGGAATTCTGGGAATTAAAGTTTCCAAGATTGAGTAACACTGCTATATTCAATTCTGTTGAGGAATATGTTTCTTCTCTACAGTCAGTTATCTATGTCCTCTCTTTCAGGATATTTCATGCCATTCTTTCTCTCCTTTCCTTCCAAACATCAGTCCTCATGAATATCATATTGGTGCGTGTATGTGGGTACTTCTTTATTTGATTGATTTTTCTTCATAAGGGTTCATTCAAAAGCCAGGGGAGATTCAAAAGAGATGGTTTGGGTAAACAGTCAGCTGCAAGGCCTGCCACTGATAAAAGAGAATATTTGTAGCTCAGGTTGAACTGTGGACTCCTTGATGCTCTCTGATCTTGCAAACATTTACAGACTTTTCTTGCAGATATTACCAAACTAGGTAATACTATCAGTGCTGAAAGTCTTGTCAGCTCACAGGAAAGTCATTAAGAAAATGAATTATTATATATACAATAATTCTGTGGCTGAAATTTCTGAAATGTCATCTCTGTTAGTTCAGTGTGTTTTGGCAACAAGGGCTCTTGTTAACATTTCTGCTTAAAAGAGTTACTTTCAGTTTGAGGCAATTGCATTTCTGATTTTACACCTGATTTTACAAAGTCCCCTTCTTCGCTGCAGATGGATCATTTTGGCAACATAAGACTTTATGCTCTGAAATGAATTGTTTTTAAAATATATGTATTTACTGGTTTGCTTGATTGTTTATATTGTCTCTGCACTAGGAATGGTGCACTAGAGATTATAAGAGTGCATTTCTTTTATATCAAAGAAAGAGAAGTGGAAGAAAGTGGAGGTAAAGAAAACTGAATAGTAATGTGGGCAATACATGCTTCAGTTATAAACAAAATTTTATTGTTTTGTGCCAAAGATTTGTGCCAAGGCTACAAGAACAAAATAGATTTTGAGAAGGGATTCCAATAAAGCAACACAGTTTGTATCATCTAGTTCTTGGAAGACACCGTCAAGCTTCTTAGGATGTTACAAGAGCTTGTTTATTTTCTCAGTCTCTTAATAGATTATATTTTAATTGTAGAAGTAATTAGAAGTACATTCTATCTGGTTTATAGTTCTGTTGGTTATTTTTATGTGCCTTCAGATTTTCTCAACGGATGCCTCTTTCCAAGCCTAAAGGACTAGCCGCGTGTCTCTGCATGTTGATTACACTGCAGTGCAGTCCTCTGGATGCTTTTTCCTAATAAATTCATTGGAGACAAAATAGAGCTGAAGCACCTAAGAAACTAAGAAAATAGGTCAGAAAAACAACTTCAGCCCCTGGTAGTACTGTCCTTCTAGAAAGGATCACTGTAATATTGTTCTCTTGGCTCCCACATTTATCCAGGCTGTTGTCAGGAGGTTGGCACAGTACCCCAGCAGTAACAAGTAGCTGGATTCAGACATGTTTTATAATTAAAAATGGAAGTGTGTTTAGCTAGTTTTATCCTCATTTCAGAGTTACACATAGCTGCTTTTAGGACAAATCTTCAGTGCTCAGCGAAGTGGATAGGGAATTCAGAAAAATCACTATTAAATAATATCAGAATGCACATTTAATGTCTCAAAACAGAGAGAATATATAGATGAAGTTGCCATATCAGGGAACAGGATTTTATGTGATTTCTACACCAGTCACATCAGGGATGGGTTCCACTTACCTTCGCTACCAGTTCGCAGCGGGACTGTGCGCTTGCACTTGCTTTGCTCACGCACGGCGCTTCTGCACATGCGCAGAGCATCCATGATGACCTCTGGGTGGGTGGGCGGAGCCTCCCACCATCATTACTACCGGTTCTAAGAACCGGACCGAACTGGTTGGAACCCACTACTGACTCACATAGTGCTTCTGATGGTCGATGTCACTGCTAAATGCATATAAATCTACATTATAATAGTAGATGTTCTCATCCCTATGCTAGGTATGGATAGATCAAAATGTGGTCCTTTTAGTCCCAGTATAGTAATGATCCAGTTGTTGCTTCTGTTGCAGCACTAGCCAGGTGATCCACAATGACACCAAAATCAGTGGTCGTAAAAACTGTGAGACACCCAAGAGAAATAAAGGAGTTGCATTCCCCTAGGTAAATTATCCATCAGAATGAACAAAGCTATTTGTTTTTTTAACCCATGTGGTATAGCAGTTAAGGTGTTAGATTGGGTCTGGAGAGCCACAGTTCAAGCCCACGGTCAAGCATACAAACTCTCTGGATGGCTCTAGTCCAATCCCATTCTTCTAGCTCTAACTTCCTCGGAGGAATGTTGTGTTAGAAAAAACAGTTAGGTTTGCCATTTTAAGCTCCTGGAGGAAAAGCAAGATACAAATCGAATTAATAAGCCGAGTGGATAGCAAATTCAAGCGTTCAATATCATCTAAGCACAACAGGAGTTGATAAGCCATACACAATGTCTTATTGAAGAACCGTGTATGAGATACCCCGAGGCAATACTCTGATTCAAATCATCCACATTTGTGGATCTTATTTTTTACCTTTTTTTAAAAAAAAGGGAGACTGTAACTACTTTCTCTTAATTGCCAGAGAAACTGCAGTCTTCCTAGGGGAGGACTTTATTACCTCTGGAACCAGATGGCAATCCCAGTCATTCTCTTACAGTTAATTGTTTTTCTTTCTATTTAAATTGATTGTTTTACATTGGGTTGTTTGCCACTTGGGAAGCTATTGAATCTGACAGTAGAATAAAAACATTAGGAGGGGGGATGGATTTTCCAGCTGCATCCTGCTTTGCCAGGGCTATTAAAGAAAATGACCCATAAGGAGTAAGTCCCGAGAACAGCAGCAAAGGAGAAAAGGAACTCAACATAAGATTATATGTTTAATTATAAATGGTGTGACCTTTCCCATTTTTTAAAATTCTCGTCATAATTCTTATTTAACCCAAATACATTTGAATGTTTCTATCTTCCTTTCCCATTCTCTCTACTTGATTCTTCTGAGATAAGTAGTCTCAGTAGTATGATTTTCAAGGCTACATAAATAAAACACCAGAGATTTGCTTTGTTGGAAGGAGTTTTGCCCAAAGATTCATGTATACATTTTTTTTAAAATAAAAAGATGTAAACTGCCTTGAGGTTTATTTTAATAGGAAATACTATAGACGTGCTTTAAATAAATAAATAAGTATACATTAAGACTCAGTATTGAAGATTGATGGCCTGTTGTTTGAGCTTTTTATTGAAATAAAGCCACTTCTTTTAAAAAATTAATATGCCCTGCCAATAGAGCAAGCTATATTCTCTGTTCTCATTATTGGTTCTGTTGTGCTTGGCTTGAGATGAAACAACATCAAATAGAAATACAAGATTTTTTTTCTGCTTTTCTTTTCCAGGATGTCATAACACCTGCCTTTTTTATTTCCTGTACCCTGAAAGTCATTATATGTCATTAATCTATACACAACTACAATCGCCACTTTTTAGTCTTATTGCTTAATTACTGTAAGGTTATCTGCTTTTTCTTGTTTTGCTTTCCCTTTTTGTCTGACTGCATGTATAATTTATCTTAATGTAGAACTGAAAGCTCTCGAAGATATAAGAGATTCCACAAAGAAGCTAATTTTGAATGTCAAACATGGAGCTACATGAAGGGCTTTCTATTGAGAGCAGGGCATTCTCTGAAGAAATTGGTACTTTTGGAAAACACTATAGCATGCTGCTTTTTAATGAATCAGAGGAGGCAGAATCCTCAGAGATGCCAAAATAAACTGGAGATAATGAAGAAAGAAAGCAAGAAGGTGTCAGCTGGAGACATGGCGGACTCAGTGGAATTTCCATTGGCTGAAAGTCTTTGCATGACATGTTGAAACTTCATTTCAAAAATGCGCGCAGGGAGGATTCAAGATGGGTCTGACTGGATGAAACACTGATGGTTTTTTTTTTAAATGAGAAGAATTCTCTAGGTGTCCAATGTTTGTTGTTGTTAACTCCCCAGATATTATTGCCTGATGCAAAAAAAAAAAAACCCCACCCCACAAGTCACATCCCATGCTGTGCCTATCAATCTTAGAAACCACAAAATTGGTGGGATTATCCATTAGCCTGTTGTTTGCAAAGCTTTAAGGTATAAAACAATTTCGCACAAAGAAACACAAATGTACAATTTTTCTAGAAAAGTGCTGCATCTTTATATGCATGCATGCAAAAATAAGTTTGCAACATGGTCATGGGTTTCTAGAAAATCTATGATTGTTTCAGAAGTAATAGTAACTAGAAATACAGTTAAAACTCTAGCTCATTGATTTGTGTCTAAAAGACTTGTTTTTATATCCATAGTAAAAAATCTGGCTGTTTCCACTGTAATCTTAGCATTTTTCATCTGCAAGTAACATTTTTAAATGCTCACTTACTTACCATTTAGATTTTAGACTCTAAAATAGGCCAAGTAACTTCCTGAAGGAGATTGTTGTAAAATTCACAGTATAATACGATATGATCCACTATTTCAGGATCAGTGCCATTACAGGGACAAAATCTTTGAGAGAGAAGATTTTTTTAAAAAACCTACTATATAGCACATTTTGATCACAATATATTTAATCTGGCTTTTGAAAAGACTATTATTTATCTTCTAAAAAATAAAGTACTCAAATACTTAGGGAATTGAATAATACATGTATAATTAATTCCAAATGTTGCAAGTGAACATGATACTTTGACTTTGGCCATTTATTTCTGTACTGAATTATCCAATACTCTTTGTCTGATATAATGAATTGCTGATGTCATATGCCTGGAGAGCAAATAATCAGGATCAATGCCAATCTGACTAATCAGATAAAAAGCTGTATTTGGTAATAATAATAACAATAACAATAGTAGTAGTAATAGTAATAGACATGACCGAGTTGCTAAATTAATCCACTGATCATTATGTAAAAAATATGGCTTACCTGTATCCAAAAAGTCATGGGAACATAAAGTGGAAAAAGTTATAGAAAATGAGAAGGTGAAGATCTTGTGGGACTTTTGAATACGGACAGACGGATCATCATTTGGAACACAACACACCAGATATCACAGCTGCTGAAAACCGAAATGTACAATTTATTGACATCTCGATACCAGGAGATGCCGGAGTCGAAGAAAAAGAACTGGAAAAAATCACGAAATATCGCCACCTGGCCATTTAAACCACACCATTATGGATGAAACATGTAACAGTGATACCCATTGTCATCGGGGCACTTGGTACCATGTCCAAGAATCTTATAAGTTACATCAACAAATTGCAGCTTCCTAAAATAACACCAGCAGAACTGCAAAAAACTGTGCTACTTGGAACATCGTACTTCTTAAGAAGTACTTCTTTCATTGATACCTACGATGCTGGCAGCAAGCCGTATTAACCATTAGCACCAGTCAATGGTATTTGTGATGCATTTTTGAATGTTCAGTTGACTGAATTTCACGTTTAATGAATAAAGTATATAAGATATTATGATAGGTTTTTTTCAGGTATAGAATCCTTAAAATCAAATGTGAACTGGGGTTGTAAGTCTATTCTGTAGTATATATTAAATATTTAACTTGTTAAACTGTTTTATCCAAGTTTAGATTATGTTTGTAACTTTGTTTTGGGATCTTCTGGCTGTATTGTAGAATTGATTGATAGTAACTAGAAATGAGTGGCAATGCTGTCTCCCACATTTGAACTGTTTTGATTTAAATTTTTCTATTGATAAAGAAATTTGTGAATTGTGATATGTTCTACCCTGTTTCTCCCAAAATAAGACATCCCTGATAATAAACCCAATTGGGCGCATGGAAATAAGGCCAAGTGCTTATTTCAGGGTTCAAAAAAATATAAGACAGGGTCTTATTTTCTTGGAAACACGGTATTTGAATTGAAGTTTAATCCTCTGTGCTGACCAAACTCAAAACTGTTACATCTGCTACTTTGTAAATATCAAAATGAATGAGACAATTTGGATAAGGATAACATAAGGAACACTTCGAAAGCAATGCACTCAAAACTTCACTCCTCAAGCCATAGCTCTTAGGTTTTTCCTGCTTCATTTTTTTTTGGGGTCCCATTTATGAGAAATTGTGGGATTTGATTAATGCTTATGTATAAAACAAAATGAAATAAAATTCTTACCCATTGTTGCCAATAACACTGACTAATTTCCATTCTATCCCTCTTTTCTTGAATTATGCATTATTGTCGCTTTAGTGGGCCATGACAGCTCAGCTTTCTAGGGGCATATCATGAAGGCCTGTTCTTTGACATCTTGAATGCACAAACATCAATCATTCTACATCAGTGCCAGAGACAAGTTTGTGATTAATGTGGGTTATGCTGTCTGCATGGTTGGATTATTTTTCCAGCTAAATGCTACACTTGCTCATCACAAAGCATAAAAAATACTATCCTCGTTACTAGCTTATTATTGCAACATGTGCCTTTTCTGGCAACAGCCCTCCCATCCCTTATTTAGCTGCAACAATTCAGGCTGATGTTCAAGGGACCTTCTATAGTTTACTAAATGTTCATAAAATTCCTCAGTTGGTACATTGAAGACTTGATTGTACTTCCCAACTTTGAGCGAATTGCCTTGTAGACTTTGTATGGACAAATATAATGAATCATGACACTCCTTTGTACAAAATATATTAGGTTTAAAAAATGAAAGTTATATAGATGTATTAAAATATATATCTACCTGAATAATAACTTCATGAAATAACTTTATATAGAATTGTAACAATTTACTGCTAGAATCATATATTATAGCCTTTTTACTTTTGTTGTTGTTGTATCTCTTCTTTTTTTATAAAAGTATTTTCTGTGTATTTGTTTTTCCTTTCTTTGACAGTGTATGTCTTCTTCTTCTTTCTCTCTCTCTCTCTGTTCTCCCTCCCTCCCTCCCTCTCTCTCTGTTATTATTTTAAAAGCAATAGAAGAATTTTTTTAAAAAAATATTTCCCTTGGGATGGTTCTACTGACAAGTTCCATTGCTATCTTCTGTTTGCACAAGATAGAGAAAAGGCTGTAATAGATAAGGCCGTGCAGAAGCTCAGAAGATGAGTCATAGAGTGGAACATTTTTCTGAAATAATCCAGGCTGCAGCTCCTACTGCTTAGGGTTGCACCTGGTTTCTGCCTGCCACTTTCTTTTTTTGCTTCCAGCAGCAGTTCTGATGGGAGGATATGAGAAAGGACAGGATATATGATGAGTCACCTGGGGATGCATAAAATAAAACCCAAGGATGATAAGTCTCACTGGCTGCAAAATTGTCCACCTGCATCGGAATCCCCTAAATTGATTCTAAATTCCTAAGAGACAAACCTACAAATCAGAAAGTCCCTGGAGCAGATATATCTGTTAACATGAGCTTACCAGCCAGCCTTAGGCAAATCAATCTCTTGCATCTCACAGCTCCCCTTCTGTGATATGGAGATGATGGGGCAGGCCATTTGACAGGAGTGTCACAAGGATTATAACAGATCATGTGCTTTGTAACTATCTAAAACATATAAATGTTAAGTAAGGCACTGATGTTCCATGTGCCAAGTATAGCATTATTTCACAGTGCAAACACAGATAAAATAGTAGGAGCTTTCTTTATCTATAATTGTATTATTTTGCAGTTACTGCATTCACATTGCCATTATTCTGAGTCCTTTACAACTAGTTCCTTACTATGCTGAGAGAAGACAAGCAAATAGGGCCAAATTTATTGGCTCAATACCTCAGTCTAAATGAATTGTAACCTACTGCAAGATTCCTGGATAGTTAGTTAGACTATATATTTTAAATAAAGAAAATGTGAGAGGCTGCTTCATCCACAGATCTTATCTTTTTTGCAACAAATCTGAAAGACTGTGTGATGTGCAGATAATTTCTGGTATAAGCTGTAAGCTCCTCCTTCTAATCAAGAGTCTTGATTAGAACAAAGTATCTGATGACATAGAGCAGGCTACGACTTAGCCCTCTCTTTCAAACCTGCTACTGAACATGCAAAGTATGGAGAGATGTTTGGCATCTGTTTGTTTATATAATTTGTATGCCACCTCCCCACCCACCCCCATTTAAATGCCTCTAGTTTATCATTTCATAGCAGTAAATTAAGGAATGGATTCCAATATAGGAGAATATTTGAAGCTCAGGGTTGAAAAGAGGGGTCCTTGGTGCTCTCTGAGCCTATATGTTTTCTTGCAGGCATTTCATTACCCTAACTGGATAACATCATGAGGACTAGTAGGGAGTGTTGTTTGCTCTCATTTTATATTCTGGTGTCTTGCCTATCTGTGTGGGTGGGAACGGTCTTAGAGATTCTTTGGTTGAGCTGTTTACCGATGGCTCTTTGGCAGTTTCTGGGGTATTGCTTACTTGATTGTTGTTCTGAAGTTAACCTTGGAGTTAAACTAAGCTGACCTGAGTGCTAATTACTGGTGGAGAGTTGCTGGAGTCTTTTTCTCTTTTGGGCTGGTTGATTTGTCTCTTTTGCATAGTAAGGAATGGATTCACCACTTTTTCAACCAAATCTAGACCATCTTGTTTGTTCAAGGTTTCAGCTAGGACAAATATAAAAAGAAGGGCATATAGAATTAGTAGAGCAGGGGTGTTAAATTCAATTTCATTGAGAGATGCATCAGGGTTATGTTTGATCTTGAAGGGCTGGTGGCGTGGCCACACTGGGCATGGTCAGGGGTGGGTATGGCCACAGTGGGAGTGACATGGGAGTCATGTCAGGGGCACCTATGGTGGCCAAGTGCTAAGGCAGGACTTCCCCAAGACACTCACTCACTCTCATTATAATCTCCTTCCGTCTTTCCTTCCTTCCTTCCTTCTCTTCTTTTTCCTTTGCTCTTCATTCTCCTTTCTTCTTGACCAGATCTAAACACCTTGCGGGCTGAC
>JANHFK010006315.1:34492-49362 GCA_036250565.1 Sibynophis collaris
GTTCCTGCAACCGTTCTTCCTATGGTTTAGGCTCTAATCCCCTAATAATCTTTGTTGGTGCCTAAACTCTCAGTCTTGGTGCATATGCTCTCAGTTTATATAAAGAAAAAGATACATTCATCAAGAATCATAAGGTACAACACTTAATCATAGTCATAGGATACAAATAGCAATCAAATCATATTAGGAAACAGTCAGTATAAATGGTAAGGATACGATTTATATTGACTGTTATTCACCAACAAGGCTACAATCATATAGTCATAAGTGGAGGGAGATGGGTGATAGGAATGATGAGAAGATTAATAGTAGTGCAAACTTAGTAAATAGTTTGACAGTGTTGAGGGAATTATTTATTTCGCAGAGTGATTGCATTTGGGAAAAAAACTATTTAAAAAAAATCATGATTCTGAGCATTTTCAGTGAAAACCTGACATGTTCACCATCTTTCATGTAAATTCCCTCACTTGCTAAATAGATAGCTCTATGTCAAAGGAATAAAACATCTGTGACTATCTTGTAGTGGCTTGGTGACATGGTTTCGTTAACCATGGTTATTGAAGAAGCCACACTTGGTTTATCATGGGTAGCCACAAAGAAACTGTGCTATGGCTTAGCAGGATGCGTAGCTATGTTACAATGAAAAGCTTAGTATTTTCCTGAGGAACATCAAGTTGACTAAAAAATTTTTTGAACAACAGCAAGGATACCTGTAGCCCATATGAAACTGAGAGATATTTGAGGCTGAGTTTCCATCTTGTAAATAATATTGATTGATTGGTTGGTTGGTTGATTGATTATGTGCCATCAAGATGGTGTCAACTATTACCAACCATAAATAACCCTGTCTGTGCCTAAATATAATTCTTAGGAAAGTGGAATCTAATGTTTGTTACGGCTTGATGTTGATTAAAATTTAATTGACATAAACTGCTAAGCTAGCATCCAAAATCATAGTATGATTGGAGTTTGCAAACTATGCTTGTCCTAAGCCACTCTTTGCCATGACAAACCAGAGGTCCACCTTAAATATTCAAGAATTTTGAGCACGCAAGAAATGTGTCAGACATTATAAAGCTTATATAGCTTTAGACACACTTGTTCATACCTTTTAACCAGAATTTAACTTTGTATCCCCAACAATCTCCGTGGTTGATTATAACCGACCGACCAAACAAAAAGAAAGCAAAAATCTTTTCTTTGCTTAAAAATACTTCGCTAATGTTCTCCAAAGCCAAGATGGGTGAGTACGGGTAGAATTGGCAAACACAGCAGTTGGACATATTTGATCTTAAAGAAAGCCCTTTTTGTTCCCAACGATTTTGAGAAACTCCGCCGTAAATCATTCCAGACCCGGTCACTCATCTGACAGCATGACCTTCTGTAACACTGCCAAGGTGAAGAACCTCCTGGGGGAAGGATATTGCAAAATCTGCATTCCCACCCCATTCTGGGGTCAGCCAGAAGTGGTATTTGCCGGTTCTCCAAACTACTCAAAATTTCCGCTACCGGTTCTCCAAACTGCTCAAAATTTCCGCTACCGGTTCTCCAGAACCTGTCAGAACCTGCTGGATTTCACCCCTGCATCCAATAAAACATTTGGATAGCTCTGCACTAAATTATAGCATTCTAAGAGAAATCCCAGACATATTTCCTGGGCCCTAATATTTTCCCTGCTTCCCAACTTGAGAACTTTGAGCATGTAACTTTAATCTGATGGATTTCTGCAATACATGCAGAGGTACCAGCTTGATAAAGGTTCAGTTAATAATACAGTATTCCCAGATATATTGTTTAGAGATCCAGGATTATTCCAGCCTCCACTTTGAGAAGTCTGACTATGCAACTTTCGTCTGCTGCACTTCTCCAACACATCTTCATGCAATTTTAGGCTGCTGGACTTCTGCATCTCGTCTGGAGGTAATAAAATTGAATCAACATGCATTACTTCAATGTGGCATTTTAAAATTTAATGTATTTTTTTTCAGTACGTTAGTTCTGCCTGCATTCTCTCATAAATTCAGTAAGTTGAAAATATGAAAATCTGCATTTAAATCAATATTTAAATGTGTTGTTTTAAGCCAGTGTCTTCTCAATATTTGCATTTATACACATACTGTGTTTCAAAATCCATATTCAATATTATATGACATATACTTTTTGGGACCAAAACTGTACTGAATATATAGAAGAACAAAACTGTGCATGATATTATTTTCTATCTTTGTTAAATGTCTCATTTATATATGTTTCTTTTCTAAAATGCAACTTTGTCTCAACAGTTATAGACAAAAATGGATGAAGAGGGAGGTAATCACAGGTTTTCTGCAACAATAATTTAGGTCCATTTTACCCCATGTTTTCATGCTTTTTTTCTCTTGACTGCTGCCTATCACTTAGTAATAGGTGCTTATTACTTACAAAGTGGCATTTAAAAAAATGCTTGTGACAAGCATTATGCTACTTTTTATGTGAAATGCATAGTTTTCCTATTTTAACACAGAAAAAGAAAAACCAATCATATCCCATACAATGCTCAAAATTGAGATTATAATATAAATGCTTCAAAGTCACATGCCAAAATTCAGGAATAATGTATATGAACATTAAAATTAATATAAAATTATTTTATAATTTATGTAGCACAGAAATGACAATTGAGTTACATTAACTGAAAGTTTTACATATACCATAAGTACAGAATATAACCAATCCTTTGCACGTATTCATAATACACATTATATGCCAGAAAAGAAATATATTAAGCTAAGCATTCATAATGTTATTTTCTAGCACTTTGGATGATCTCTGTACAGACTACAAAAGTAAGTTTAAGTTTCTGTTGAATCTGCTAAACTGGGTTTCCATGTTAATTCTGTGGACCATCTCACATACAACAGAATACATCACAGATGAATTATAATAAGATATATAGTGATATTTTCAGTAACCAGCCTGGCTTCTTTACCCTCTCTCACAGTTACCTGTCTTAATTAAAGATGCTGAATAATTAACCAGTTAAATCAGAATTAATTATGTGATGGTGGTAGATAAACTGGACTTGAGCACTGCTCACACTAATTATCAATAGGTTCTCCAAACAAGCAGCTTTCCCAAATTTCCATCAAACACAAAATATGGGAACTGAGCTTGAGACCTTCAACATGCAAGCAAGTAATCTTATTGCTGAGCTATCTGGGTCTTCATTAATAATAATCCTAGTAAGACTATGGCTTTTGACAAAGGTGTTGTTACACTACTGAAGCAAACTCCCATTCTACAGCTTCAGGAAAGCATTGTGAATCTTCTGTTATTAACATTCCCGAAATATTCATACACAACATACAGACCAAAAGTTTCTTTTTCTGGAAATACTAAGCTGATCATTTCCTTCAGAGGACTCCTATACACTTATTTACAGACAAAAGGTTATCAAGCAATGGATATTTCTGTATGCATTCTTGGTATGATCTCTTTATATATACTATATGAATAGTGCATTTGTAATGTCTGCTTGAACTAAAGTCAAGGAAGTGTTTTAATGAAATGGCATAATTATCCCTGTATTTTAGATGAGATCATGACAACTAAAAGAGAAAGCTAACAAGTTGCTTGGAATCCAGTAAGGTCATTAATGTATCTCTGACAGAAGTGGACCAATCAATACAGCATTTTTTCAATGAAGTCCAGAGTACAGAAGATCCTAAAAGTTCATCAGGAACTGTACATATGCGATCATGTGATATAGATAGCACAGGGGGAAAAAAGACATGAAAGAACATTTTAAAGGATATTTAATTTCCTGAGTATACAATCTAAATAAAATTAAGTGTTTGTAAATATATAAACAATAGGTTTTATGAGGGCACAGGGTCAAATATTTAGGGTCAAACTATAGGATCAAATATTCTCCAAAAATTTTATTCAAGTCCATTAAACCAGTATGCCATAATTGGAAACCAAATATATTCCACAACAAATATTTTTTTTTAATTTCTTCTACAAGCAATTTCCCTCAAAGTTAAGCTCAACTATACCTACAAAAGAAATCCTTTTTGACCTCAAATGTAATAATCAAAAAGCTCAGTGTGTATGCTTATTTTTTAATTTTAGCTATCCCTGTTTGCTTCCAGAAAAGTAAAACTGGAAGCAGATTTTTATGGATTTCAAATGTTCGTTTAAAACAGATTGCGCTATCTGATCTTAAAGAAAACAAGTCATATTCCAGAAAAACTGTAATTGCAGAAAGAAATATTCCTTCTGATCATTTTTTTTTTACTTTTATAGCAACTGCTCATTCTGAAAAAGCAACCTCAAGCTTTAACAAAAAAACCAGCAGAGGAATACATACACAGATACACAGAGTGGCTATACTTGAGTATATAATTAAAAAGAATCCGAGAGAAAATTCCTTCACTTTTGTTTATAAAATAAGGCATCTGACAGTGCTGATTTTAAAAATCATTTTTCACAAATTATAAACAGCAACTTTGCTTTGTTTTAAGAGATAACTCTCATCATACTTTATACACTATCTTTGTTTACTAAGAATTACTGTGCCCTTCATTTTCTTTAAAACTCTTACATAAAGGCTCCGGGAAGAATTAAAAATAAATTAAAAAAAAAAAAGACTGTGTTAGCTTGAGAAAACATGAAGTATTTTCAGAGAATGATAATGTCAGTCCTAAGGGGGTTGTGGGGCTTGATGCCAAGCCAAGCTGGGGGCTGTTCAATCACCTCTATCACGGCTCTATCAGTGTCTACACTCCAGTCAAATCCAGAGAAAACAAGGAGTCAAAGATGCAGGTCAATAAGCTTATAGACGATTTGCAAAAACGGTTCCTCCAGCAAGGTAAAAAACAAAGTCATATTGGCTTTTTGGGAGGGTTTCTTTTTTTTTTTCCCTTCCCTTTTGAACTCTTTGGGCTAAGCACGCCCTGAAAAACTCATCACTCTATGCAAGACATGCAAAGTATGGGACTTCTTAATCCTGTTAAGAAAATAAGAGCAAAATTATCATCCGTAAAGGCTTCCCCGTGGACCTCAAAATGATTACAGGTAGAACTGGCCTTGTCTTAATTCTGCTTCTGGCTACTTAGCATTAGAAAAACACAAAAGATATTCTTGAGGAGGTAGAAAATCATTACTGATTTAAAGCATCTTTTTCTAAAAAAACAAAAAACAAAAAACACTTTTGACCTTTCTGATTATCTTAAATATACACAGAAAAAGACAGCAAATAAGTTGGCTGTTGGAACAAAACACAAAAGCTGCAGGAGATCTTTACACCTGGTCACATAAAGTCAAGAAAGTAAAGGAGATAGTAGGGCCTTTTCCAGTTTGCCAAGGATTTCGTTAGCGTTAAAATGCCCCCAATAGGTCCCCACAAATGCAGCAGGAAAGAGAAAAAGGCTAATCAAATAACAATGGGATCAGTGTAAATGAATGCTGACACCCTTAGTTAAAACACTCAAATTCTGAAGCCCAACTCCTGGAATCAGCAGCAATTCCATCTCTCTGACTTCAAGCTGTTGTTCATATCTAGACTCCTACCATATAGAGACCCTGAATTCTTAAAACATCCAACACCAAACTTGCAGGAAAGAATCAACATACCAATAACAACTGGCACCAAATGTTCCCATGAGCTTTTGAAACACATGTATGTATGTATGTGTATGTCAGAGGTGGTATTCAGCAGGTTCTGACCAGTTCTGGAGAACAGGTAGCGGAAATTTTAAGTAGTTCGGAGAACCGGTATATACCACCTCTGACTGGCCCCGCCCCCATCTATTCTCTGCCTCCCAAGTCCCAGCTGATCAGAAGGAAATGGGGATTTTGCAGTAACCTTCCTCTGCCACTCCCACCAAGCCACGCCCACAGAACCGGTAGTAAAAAAAAAATTAAATCCCACTACTGATTGAACCTTTTATAAGCATGCCATGCAAAGATTGTTTGCGCTCCTAAGACTTGCTTCTCTCTCTCTGGTCCCCCGATTTGGAATATACCTGTGACCATTGCAGATATTCTAGGTGAGGGAAAGCGCAGGTAACCAGTAGACTGCAAAATCCCATAAACTACCATTTCAATTGTCAGAAAGAAAATCCATCTGGTTCAGTTCCAAACTGGGAGAAAGACGCTGGAAACAACATGGAGGCTGGTTGAAAAGAAAGTTGGCTTATTGAGGAAGCAGAACCACACACACAGTGTGCAGTTCTGGGTCAGCTGAACAATTAGCTAGATGAGAGCCAGGATTTTTATACAGGTCCTGAAATGCTGCTGGGTGTGTGTGTGTGTTCAACGAAGGAGCTTTTTTTCTGAAAGGGTGTTGGGCAACTCCTATTGTGGCTAATGGGTTGGATCTTGGGTGAGGGGCTTCTGTACTAATCCTACCAGTCTGCTTTTGTTAGCTGTCAAACTTTGCTGCAAGGAGTTTCGAAGTATCCTGTCTCGAATGGATTTCTGTCTGCAGTATTTGCTTTGCTTAAGAATGGAGCCATCTAGATAGCTGCCTTCCTCTTTCAATAAGCTCTTTTATCTCCTTAAGGGCTGGCATCTGCTGAGGGCTATTAAGGAAGACGGAGGGCTGCTTTCTGCCTCCTTTAGGAAAATGTAATATTCTGCATTTTTTAATATTTCCCAAAATATTGGCACAAGTGGTTAGAGTGCAGTACTGCAGGCTATTTCAGATCTGCAGATCAGCAGATCGAATCTCACCGGCTCCAGGTTGACTCAGCTTTCCATCCTTCCGAGGTGGGTCAAATGAGGATCCAGATTGTTGGGGGCAATAGGCCGACTCTAAGCCATGTACTATAAAGCACCGTGAAGCTGTATATAAGTCTTAAGTGCCATTGCAAGGAAAGTCCATGATGGACAACATCTCCTAACTTAATAATAGTTTTCTTATTGGCTGCTTGAAGTTTCAGGACTGGAAAAAGTGATTTGCGACTTTTTCACATGAGCATTGCAGCATTCGCTACGGTCACATGATCAGAGTTCAGACACTGGGTGACTCATATTTATGACGGTTGCATTGTCCTGGGGTCATAGGGTCACCTTTTGTGACCTAACAAGGGGAAGCCAGATTCACTTAACCGGGTTAATAAATTCACTGCAGTGTTTCACTTAACAATTTGCAAGAAATTCCATTGCTAAGTTGAGAGATTTAAGAAAGTTTGTAAAAGGGGACAAAACTTTCTTAAATGTCTCACTTAGCAACAGAAATTTGGGGTTCAGTTGTAAGTTGAGGACTAACTAAGCACTGTAGTTCTTAGTTATAAAACGATGGAAATTTGTAAGCATAGAGCTCATGAAAGAGAGTAATAAGCCACTGGCTACACGTTGCATGTGAGCTGCTGAATTGTCACTAGAGAAGTGTAGAATTTCTGGTTGCCCAAAGTGAAGAAAAAACAGTCAACATAAAACCTTCGTGGAAGACGTTGCAGAGGGAAGTACCGAAGTTTGCAATTTCATCATCATTACTTCTGCTTTCCTATTGCCAAAATGCACTTTTGCCATCTTTAAGAAATCAGAAATGTGCCCTTTACAAATCAAAAACTCCAGTAATGAAGGCAAATTGTACATGTCCCAGGATAATGTTGCAAGAACCAATCTTGCAACCAGTCACCGAGACCAGAGGTTTCATCTTCCGAGTCTGTGAACTCATGCTGAAGGCCATCCTTAGAGAACCTCTCTCTTGCCAGAGAGGCTTCGGCACAAGTCCAAAAGCTCAGAAAACAAAACTTTTGGTCCCAATGGCTTGAGCTAGATTGGATCTTTCCAATTTCTAAACAATTTTTTTGTATACATGACGTACAATGACAATAAAGGCAACGTTATCTTGCAAAAACTGCAATTTTCAAGATCGGATGTCCATAATTTTCCATTTGCCACAGTGGCACAGTGGTTAGAATGCAGTACTGCAGGCTACTTCTGCTGACTGCCGCCTGACTGCAATTTGGCAGTTCAAATCTCATCAAGCTCAAGGTTGACTTAGCCTTCCATCCTTCCGAGGGGGGCAAAATGAGGACTCAAAACTGTTGGGTGGAATAGGCTGAGTGTAAAACCCGCTTAGAGAGCAGTGTGTAAAGCAGTATTAAGGGCTATTGCTATTTCTCCGCACTCACTGTGTGAAACATTCAGGCTACACAAAATGGGTTCTGCTTCTGAAATCCAAGCTTTTTTTTTTTTTTAAAGAGTGGCGTGAGTGAAAAGGAGACCAAGGAGTGAAAGTGGCAGCTTGGTGCAAAAGTTTCCTCTTACGATGGGTGTGCTGGTCTGGAGAAACCAGAAAAGTTGACTCAGGATGAACGCTGGTTGCAAAATCTGAAGCAATGTTGGTTTTGCAATCAGCCCTTGGCAATGTTATTGCCAGAGATCTTGGCAACAGAGCTTAAAATAGACCCATTAATTTCCCCTTGCGGCAAAAAGCTCTCCCGTCCTTAAAAGGGCTTTATATTCCTTAAAACGTGTAATGTGGGTGATCCCTTGTCATTCGACGTCTTAATTTTTCATTATTACCCAACAGTGGCCACAGAGATTTGGAAACATCGTCACCAAGTGATTAACCATCCAGCTAAACCTGATGACTTTCTCACAGGTGGTAGTTTAAAATAGCATCACAAACTCCCACGTAAAGATGAAACGGCGGCAGCAAGGGCTGACTATTTAGAAACATGAAATGTGTCTCTCTGTTTTGAAACACTTGATAAGTTCAGGAATTTGCTCGGAGTAAGTTGTTTACGTTGGAGCCTGGTGTTGCATTAGCTCAGGAATGGGAGTGTTTGCCCTCCAGATGTTGCTAAATTATCATTCCTAGCATCAGGAGCCAACCTGGTGGGCCTGAGGGAGTCAAGATGGTGGCCGAAACCATGTGATCAATGCCCTGCCCCTTTTTCAAGTGGGTTGCTTAGGAACAGGGCTTTGATTTCATGGTTGTGGCCGCCATCTTGATTTTTTTGACGTCACGCATGCCCCCACCCAACATCCTTCACTATGTTTAAATCAGTGGTGAAATCCTGCCGGTTCTATCAGGCTCGCACATGCTGGTAGCGACGGAAGCGTGTGATTTGGCGAACTGGTAGCGGTGGCAGCGAGCGGCTCCGCCCCCCCCCCCCGCCTCGACGTCGTTACTTCCTGATTTTCAAACCTCTGCGCAGGTGCAGAGGGCCAAAAATCAGACTTGACGATGGCATGCATTTTTCGAAACAGTAGGGAAGGTAAGTAGATTTCACCCCAGTTTAAATAGATGTGTTTGTTCTATGATAATACATATACATTTTTAATACATGGAACTAAACTATTTAGCTTTACTGGAGCCACTGGGAGTTGTAAACAAATATAGTCAGAGGGATAGTAGAGGACGAAGAGTTGAAATAATGTTGTGAATTATCACTGGATGGGGTTTTTTGGGTTTTTTTTGAAAAAAGGTTTATTAGTTTTTTTCCCCAAAGTATAAAGGGAAAGGTAAGGGGATTTTAAACCATTTTTTACAGCCATACCATGTTCGAGGTTACATGAATAACAAATCAAAAGTATTCTATCACAATTACATTAAAGTATCTCTTCCCGAGTAAAACAAAACCATAAATATAAAGATAATCTATATCTCACTTGCAGATTCAACTGTATATTTTGCCACTTTCAACTGTATTAAATGGAAAACATTTTCAGTTCTTTATTTTTTTGTGTCTTGTGATCTGAGTTTTTTAGGCAATGCTCTCCCCACCCCTCCCGTTTCCCGGGGGGGGCAGGCCCCATCCGCCTCCAAATCTTGTACAATATCACCTCCTCCTGTTGCCCCTGTCTCTTCATCTTCCAAGAGGGATTTATGTTCCTTTATGAAGGTCTCTGCCTCCATAATTGTATTTATTCTAGTTTTATTTCCCTCCCAGAAAATCAACAGTCCTTCTGGCAACAACCATCTAAACACAATTCCTTTGTTATATAATTTCTTTGATAAGAAGGAATATTTCCTCCTTTTGTCTCTTATCTTCTTCGGAATTTGTTTAAGAATAGTAATTTCTTTGCCCTTGTATTTCAGAGCTTTCCCCCCCCTCTGGGCTCTCAGCACCTCATCTCTTGTGGATCTCCTCAAAAATTTCACATGTACCTCTCTTGGGACATTGTGGGTTCTGGCATATGTTGAATTGATTCTATAAACTTGATCAATGTCCCACCATAACTGTGGGTGTAAACGAGTTTACGGTGTAAACTCTTATTGCTTGCCCCAGCTCTTGCCTACCTAGCAGTTTGAAAGCATGCAAATGTGAGTAGATAAATAAGTACCACACTGGTGGGAAGGTCACAGCACTCCATGTGCCTCAGCATAGAGTCATGCTGGCCACGTGAGTATCAACCAGTAGTGGGTTCCTACCGGTTCTGTCCCATTCTTAGAATTGGTAATAAATGCGGCAGGAGGCTCTGCCCACTGGCCTGGATGTCAACACAGATGCTCTGTGCATGCGCTTGTGCATGTTCCCATTACAAGCCGGTAGTGATAGCAAGTAGAACCCACCCCTGGTATGAACATGTCTTTGGACAAAGATGGCTCCCTTGGCTAAGAAAAGGAGATGAGCATTGCCCTCTAGAACCTGAAATGACTGGACAGGGAAAACCTCTACCTTTACTTTTACCTCACAAATGCCATTATGCTGTATATTTGTATTTCAGTGTCTGATGGAACTGCATGTCACGGCATTATATGATAATATTGTCACCAGTGTGATGTTGTATGTCCCTCCAGTCAATGAAGCCTATACACACAAACAGTGAATGGAAGAAGAAACTATTTTGAGTTACAGTTTTCTTTGACACTTATGTCCTCAAGCTATCTGTAATAATTCAAAGGTCTCTCCTGTTGCTCCTGTTGCAACAGGAGGAGAGGGAGTGGGGCAGGATATGGGGGCAGACGGGGCCACAGCCCCCCCTGGAGATGGGGGGGGGAGAGAATCACTGATAAGACTCAGATCACAAGATAAAAAATGAATGTCTAATTTTCTTTTCTTAATACACTTGAGAGAGGTAAAATGTGTGGTTGAATCCACAATCTATAGGCTATTTGTGTAATATATCCAAAGAGAGTTTGTAATGTACCTTTTTTATAAAAATTACCTTTTTGATTAGCTACTTATGAGAAATGTCATCTCGAGCATGGTTTAGCCGTAACAGAAAATTTGTTTACTATCCACTTATCCCTTTTCCCTATATTTTGAAAAAAAATCAATAACATTTTGTCAAAAAAAAAAAAAAGCTGATGTAGGGGCAAAGGGATTCATTTAAGTAAATATTTTTGTGGCTTATTCTGATCATACCCAGGAATATACAGTATCTAACTGAGTTCCTTGGATCATTAGAGTTCTAAAATCAACATAGCATGCAGTGTACTGTGCAAGTAAAAATTATTTCTTAATTATAGACAACTAATCCAAATACTGATCATTTGTTCCTGTAGATATGTTCTGTGCGCATATGATTTATTATGTTTTTTTCATGCAAGCCACTGATTAAAAATGAAAAATTAACCAACCATAGGATAGCATGACAATAGTACAGAATCAAAACAGTTTTACTGCTATTAGCTTTTACTAATTATAGATTATGCTACACGTGGCATAACTCATAAATTAACAGAGTTCACTGAACTTTATGTGATATGCAGATGCATAATTCTTTGACTTTAATCTTACCCACTATGAGCTATTCTGCTAGGGCATATATTAAAAATCCAAATATATCTGCAGTAAAAATGCCATTAAATTAAAGCAATAAAGAATTCAATCCCCACTTTTTTTTAAAAAAATGCTTAGTTCTTAGTACTATATTGTAAATCTGACTTGAAATTGGTAATTTCTCAAAGTGAGATGATTTTTAAAATGTAAACGTGATTTAGAATTTTATTGCTAGTATAGAGCAAAGAAATATGTACGCTCTTTTAGAGTTTTGACTTTAGCATACAAGGCCAAATTACCTTCTGGAACTTTAATTACTCTGAATTCCAAATGTATTGAATTCTCCATTCATCTGGGAAGCTGAATTGACAGCCTTGGGTAAACCAATTATCTGTCAGACTAATTCACCTCATAGAAATGTAATACTAAAACTGGAGAAATCCACCTAAATCCCTTCTAAATTCCTTTGAATAAAGGGATGAATACCATAGGCAGTATGATGCAGAGAGGGAACAGGGTAAGTTATAGCTTTATTAGAGCAGATTTACTTTTTAAAAAAACTATTTAGAATGAGGTCTACCAGAGGGTGGTGTTTTTTTATTGCTTCAATAGAAGATAGTCAGAATCCCGTGTTAAATCTAGGCTGTTATCTGTTTCAAATTCATGTGTGTTAGTTGTTGGAACTACTGGAAGACATGAAACATTGTTTTTCACCATTGAAGATTTGTGTTTCATAAAATATATTGTTCTGGTGAGTCATTTAATTGCTTCTGAATTTTTGTGAGCTAATGGACATCCTTTTGCCAGAATTGTCTGCCAATAAATCCTTTGGGAATTTGTAAGGTCATGCATGTGTCATCAGAGATAATACCAAACACATTGCCTACAGTTGGCCTCTTTAATGATTGCCTCTGATTTTTTCCAACCATTGGGGTTTTCTCAGTATATGTCTAAAAGTATGAAGTTTTCACTTCATAAAGTGGAAGCCTACTCCAGTGAGCAGTATTTACTTCATCTCTGTATTGAATAATGTTTTCTTGCAATCCAAGACATATATTTATTACTTTTTATTTATTAAGAAAATACATATGGCCACCCAATTCATTCACAGTGACTCAGGCTTACAACCCAAGTAAAGTAAAACTCCAAATACAAACTCACCCTCTCAACAAATCACTTGATGAACTCTGAATGATCCAGAGGTCCCCAAGTCTGTTGGCAAAACTATGTCTTCAGAGCCTTTCGAAAGAGTATCAAGGTGGTGGCCCATCATATCTCCATGGAGATGATTTCCACAGGGAGAGAGCCATCATGAAGAGGGTCTTCTTGCTCCCACTAGATGGACCTCCTTAATAGAGTGGACCTGTAACATATCCTACCAGTACCTACCAACTCTGATGGGTCAAGTAGATACAACTGGGAAAAGATAGTCCTTCAAATAACCTTTTCTATTTGCTTTGTTTTCGCATTCGTATTACTTTTCCATTTTCTTCTTTTCTTCAATTCAGAATTTGTACTGTTGAAAACTTCTATAATAAAAAATTTAAAAAAAATTTTTTTTTTAAATCTAACTCTCCCATTTTTTTCTAGTTTATTGTGTCCTTTTAGAAATAAGGACAAGTTAGTCAAAATTAGTCAGTGGAGCATATTAAAACTGAAACACCTTAATGGGATCACAAATGAAAAAATCATTCCTCATAAAGCACAAATTAGAAGAAAAAGAGAATGGTGTGATTCAGGTCCTAGGTTTAGTACAATTAATTCTATTAAATGATTTACTCATTTTGAAAAAGTCAATAAAAATTAAATTGGAAAAGCTCTGACCTTTTGTGGCTGTAATTTTAAAGTTTTGTCTTGTTCAAAGTAGGGAATACAGTGAATGTAGAACTCAGTTTAGCTTTACAAAATGGTTTCCCCCCCCTCATATTATAATCCAAATATAGAATTTTGTTTCATGATACAACAATAGTGCATTTACATTCAACCTTTCTTGAAAGTCATGTCTAATTGACAATTTAGAAAGTCAACTAAAAATTAATAATAACAAATGGTTGTACTTTTGCTTAACAATGTCATTGGTTCATCATCATCTTCATCACTCATGGAAAATTGACCATTAAGATGATACAAAAGGTCAGAGCAATAGAACCAAAGTATTTATTGATGATCTTATTATGTTTTAGAGTGAGATGTATTTAAAGAAATGAAGATTACAAAAAAAAAAGTCACTATATACAAGCTAATAAAACAAGAACAATTATCTGCTATTTACAAAAATATGCAAATATAATGACCTCACTGGTGCCATAATTAATGGAACTAAGTCTTATTTTGGAAGATTAGAATTCTCCAATATCACAGACTATTAAATTAGCAGAGATAGAATGAAGCATTCTAGTTAGAAAGAAACAGAATGAATGTTTCAATCTATTTACAATACAGATTACCTAAGAGAAGACTGTAACCTAATGAGGAACATGGAGCTATCAGCTAAAACAGAAACCACAATCAAATTCCCATTTTTCCATTATATTTTATGCATTGTGTTGTTTTAAGTCCAGCCAGGAGCTATTGCTTATAAAGAACTTCAACAAGAAAATGAACAAAGAAAAATGACAGGAAAAGACATATAGAGTAATGACTTTACTATAAAAAAAAAGAATAGCTTTGCTCAACTCAAAAGTTTTGTTTGTATCCTACTTTCTGATTTAAAAATAACATTATAAGGAGACAAAGAAAAGCTGCAGAAATCCATAAGCAATCCAATAGTACAAATTTAATGACAATACAATTTTACAGAACAGCAGACTAACAGAGAGGATTGAGGAAATAAAAATGCTTTTCCACATAGTTTAATAATAGCAAACATTTCCAGAAACAGAGTTCCAGAATGAAGTAAATTTATTTCCAATAATTTCTCATGGCTAGAAATTAAAATACTTGATTATTTTTTTTAGGAATTTTATCATATGAAGAACGATTGCAGGAACTGGGTATGTCTAGTTTAATGAAAAGAAGGACTAGGGAAGACATGACGGCAGTGTTCCAATATCTCAGGGGCTGCCACAGAGAAGAAGGAGTCAAGCTATTCTCCAAAGCACCTGATGGTAAGACAAGAAGCAAAGGGTGGAAACTAATCAAGGAGAGAAGCAACTTAGAACTAAGGAGAAATTTCCTGACAGTTAGAACAATTAATCAGTG
>JANHFK010006320.1:0-16604 GCA_036250565.1 Sibynophis collaris
CCCCCCCCCCCCAATCGTGATGTTTCGGTAATGCTATATAGCAAATGAAGGTGAAACAACGATATAAAACTTCCCAAGGATAAAACTTAATTGTCCTATTTCCTTCCCTTGCTTTAAGAAAATCCAGTAAGTAGCAATTGTGACAAGGAAAGCTAACACTTCACTTACTCGTTCTTTTGATCGCGATGTGGTCTTCACCCTAATAACTGGTTCGCCCTTGGATTTATCCATGATCACGGTTCTTTCTGTCCCTTTGCTCCCTACGCAAAAACAAAGAGATTGGATGCCAGCAACGAATGGCTTAGGGCAGTGTTTCTTGGCAACTTTTAAGATGGGTGGACTTCAACTCCCAGAATTCCCCAGCCAGCCCAGAACTTTGGATGTTGAAGTCTACCCATCTTTAAGTTGCCATGGTTGAAAAACACCGGTTTAGGTTGTTGTTTTTTCCCCCCCTCCAGCAATACATTACCTGATTTGGGAGTCTTAGATTTATCGGCAGATCCAGATTTCTGCTCTTCTTTCCCCTTTTCGTCTTTTTCATCAGCTTTGTTACTATCTTCTTTTGAATCAGCTTTTTCATTCTTTTTCGCACTGGAAGCCCTGAAAAAGCAGTTAAGTTCAGAATGTTTCGAGTAGACCTAGGTATTTTTAATTAATTAATTTACATTCCGCCTTTATTATTTTGTTTACTCAAAAGCGGCTTCCCTCCTCCTATTTCCCCAACAACAACCACCCCGTGAGGTGGGTTGGGCTGACTATGCTTGCCACACTATCCCAGCAGTCATGATTGGAATTTGGGTGCTTGGCAACCGGCTCATATTGACAACTGTTGCAACATCCTGTGGTCACATGATCAAAATCTGCATCCTTCCCAACTGTCTTCCGACAAGCAAAATCAACGGGGGAAACCCGGTGCACTTATCGATTCAGGGTGAAAATGGTCATAAAACTGGTTTTGGTCATATGACTTGTTTAATGACCACATTGCTTAATAACTGAAATTCTGGTTCCAATTGTGATTCTAAGTAGAGAACTACTTGTAAAGAAGGGAACCTAGACCAGTGTTTCTCAACCTTGGCAAGTATAGGACCTGTGGATTTCTACTTCCACAATTCCTCAGCCAGCCATGTTGAAGGTTGAAAAACACTGACCTAGATAGATAGACCTAGGTCCATTGTCAGGCCAATGAGGGGCAAAATATATTTTGGATCAATGGTAAGACAATATTTGAAAGTAACTCAGGCAGACAGCAGTATAAGCGGGAGAATAAACAGCAGTAACAAGTAACAGAATAACAGAGTTGAACGGGACCTAGGAGGTCTTTTCTATAGTACCATTTCAGACAAATGGTTGTCCAATCTCTTCTTGAAAGCCTCCAGTGATGAAGCTCTCACAACTTCCGAAGGCAACTTCTGTTCAATTGGTTGATTTTTCTCACTGTCAGAAAATTTCTCCTTATTTCCAGGTTGAATCTCTCCTGGATCAGTTTCCATCCATTATTCCTTGTCTGGCCTTCAGGTGCTTGACCCCCTCCTCTCTGTGGCAGCCCCTCAAATATTGGAAGACTGCTATCATGTCTCCCCTGGTCCTTCTTTTCATTAAACTAGACATGCCCAGTTCCTGCGACGGTTCATCCTATGTTTTAGCCTCCAGTCCCCTAATCATTTTTGTTGCTATTCTCCGCCACTCTTTGTAGAGTCTCCACATCTTTTTTTATATCATGGCAACCAAAACTGGATGCAGGATTCCAAGTGTGGCCTTACCAAGTAATCTGATGCCAATCTGCCTTGACCATTAGATCATCAGATTCTTGTGAACAGACAGCATGAAATAAACTCGTAATGCTTTTGAACTCTAAGCTGGCGCCTGATTTCCTGCACCTGACAGTGATTTCTGAAGAGAGTGGGGGAGAGGAGTAAACTGCCCACATCATTACCAGCACATCTCATAAACTGAAAAGCAAAGCAGGCTGCAGAACCTACCTATCCCCAGAGGACGTTTCAGTCTTCCCCTCACCGTCCTTTTTATCCAGAAGCTTCCTCGTGGCAGGTTCATTCTTTGCCTGAAATTATATTGGATCATCAGAAAAACGAAGCGACGGGTTATTTTCCCGCCAGTCTGGGGGCTCGAGGAAAGGAGGGAGACCCCACTTACTCTTTCCACTGAGATTATTTTGCCGTGCAGCTCCGTCTTGTGGCAATGGGCAATGCATTTGGTAGTTTCTTCAGCTGTGGACATTGTCACAAAACCGTAACAGCGAGCCCCCGGGCTACGAGCGTTGGTCACCACCTTGGCACCAACCACCTGGAGAACAGAAACCACACACGGTCTCGGGAACTGCTGGCTGAAGATCCATCGCTTCCAACAGCCTCCTAAGATCAAGCACCAGACCAGTGATGGCAAACCTAGGACGTATGTGTCACAGGGGAGACGCCATACAATTTTTGGGTTGACAGGCAAGACTCTCCTGACTCTCTGGAAGTTGTGCGAGAAGGCCTTGCTCTCGCGCAGCCTCTGAAAACTGCACAAGCGTTGTCACGTTATTTTCTGAGGGCACCCTTGCACGACTTCTGAGAAAATCTGGAAAGTCCAGAGAGGAGAGGAGGTCCGGAGGGGCCTCTTTTGTCCGGGGTGAGGGTGAAGCGTATGACATGCCAGCAGAGCCAAGGTGGGCATTTTCTGAATTTTTGAAACACTGAATCTCAAAAAGGTTTATAGTCAATGAACTAACCCTACCAGTTGAAAGGAACAGAGACAATAATTTCACCTTGTCAGTCAGTCCCTCCCCCCCCAATTTTCTCCCCCACTGCCAATCTGTGGAGCCAAAACAGTTGTGGACCGCTGCTATAAAACATTTTGGGGCAGTATATAAGACCAAATGCTGTTTATATGGCTAGTATCCGGATAGAGGACAATGAAGCGGTGTTACACCCAAGCCCTCGTGTTAGAAGGGAGATAAAAGGAACTTGTAACCAAACCGATCACCTTTGTACTTAAGGAATAAATAAAAACAGCCTTACTTTCCCGTATTTGCTAAAGAGGTTCTTCAGGTCAGTTGCTCGGGTACTGGAAGCAAGGCCGCTGACCCAGAAGTTCCGACCGGTGCTAGTGCTACTGTGACCTAGTTGGAAACAGAAAACGAAAGCATGTGACAAAGTGCAAGGTGGGCAGTCCAGCCATTCTTGCTGCTGCCCACCCTTTGAAAGAAACGCAACTCCAGAAAAACATCTTTTATGTTCCACTAAAAGCTCTGGTCTCAACCCAAGGGGATTGGCTTGCCCCACCCATGCTGGCAGAAGGGGCATGCTGTTGCTCGAGACCCCAGCTGGCAGGATCCAGAAGGGCCTTTTCTGCCACGGCTCCCACCTTCACGTCCCTCAAGGTGAGATTTGTCCCCACCCTCTTCGCTTTCCAGAAGAGTCTTGAAACCTGGCTCTGGGGGCGTCTCACTCTGGAGGTGGTTAAGAGAAGCCTCCACTTCCACTCCATTGTATGTGGCTTCCTTCCTTAGCTGTTTTTTTAAAAATTTTAATGTTAATATCTGTCATTTTGTTTTCTATTGTGGTTTTTATCTGATAAGTCACTAGATGGTAAAATGGACAGCATATAAATTTAATATGTAAGAGCCATGGCAGCACAGTAGATTGAATTCAGATTGAATGCATTGAATACAGGCTAACTCTGTATTCCCGCTGCCAGGAGTTCAATACAGACCGGCTCAAGGTTGGCTCAGCTTTCCATCCTTCCGAGGTGGGTAAAATGAGGACCCAGATTGTTGGGGGCAACATGCCGACTCTGTAAAACCGCTTAGAGGGCTGTAAAGCACTATGAAGCGGTATATAACTCTACGTTCTATTGCTAATAAATGGCTGAAAATGTGGAAAGTCATACTTGAGGCCCAGTATCTTAGTTTCAACTGCAGCCAGCATCCGCTGACGAATGCCATCAAAGGGGATATTTGCAAAAGATTCCTGAAATTACTGCTTTTGGCTGCCAGCATTCATCAGTCTTTGCCATCTGCAATATCCACCATCACAAAATGCTATCCTCCTAATTGATAAATAATGCTATTAAATATTTTTTAACTGACAAAAATCCTGTAGGATTTCATCTCGATAATTAGCATCAGCTGAGGTCATGTGTAAACCCATCCAACATTTAAATGTCCCCTCCCCAGTAATGGCTATGTGTTAGGTGGACAAGATATAAGTTTCTATACAAAGTAACACAAATACCCTTTTCATCTTTTGAAGCTTGTTTGGGGTCTTTGGATTCCTCAGAACTAAAGAACAAAAAAGAGAAAGGAAAACTCAGTCAGGAGTTTATAATAAGATATTTAAAAAATTCATTAGAATCCAAATACCTACCCGATTTAAACATAAATGAATCAATGAATTTTAAAAAAGCAGTCTTATAGTATTCACAATTTAATCTTAGAAAAAAAAAATTAAATAAAGATTAAAATAAATAAATAAAAGGTTCCAAAACAATGTTTAATGCACAAGAAAGGGAAAAAGCAAAACCTAGAAGACTTTTTTTTTTAGGTAACAAGGAATTTTTGTGGGCTTGCAGGCCAAATTGAAGAAACACCCTAACCTAACTTCTTACAGACCAGCTATCTATCTACATAGACTGTATACAGGTATATATAAAAAAGGAAAAAGGCAGCATTTTGTCTAGAATGGAGAAATGTAAGGTACCAGCCCGTATTACCCACGGATTAATAAAACTGTTAAGAGCTAGCAGGATTAATTAACTCATTACTTACACAACTGAAAAAGAGGGGAAGGTTAACATTCTGAGGAATTGGAGAAAAATAAACAGATGCAACAATATTTTTTAAAAATTCCGTCCGATTCAAGGAGGGAGGATGAGGGGGTATAATATGTTCCGCTTACTGATAGGAACTCAAGTTATTTTCGGCTTTATTACTGCCATGAAGTACTGAAAGTACATAGCTGCAGTCGTATTTAGCATAATGTACTTGTTTTAAGTACAGGTAGTCCTCGACCACAATTGAGCCCAAAATTTATGTTGCTAACTAAAACATTTATTAAGTGAGTTTTGCTCCATTTCATGAGTTTCTTGCCACAGTTGTTAAGTGAATCACTACAGTGTTTAAGTTAGGGACGCGGTTGTTAAGTGAATCTCGCTTCCCCATTGACTTTGCTTGCCAGAAGGTCGCAAAAGGGGATCATGCAGCATGCTGCAACCGTCATAAATATGAGTCAGATGCCAAGCGGCAGAATTTTGATTGTGTGATGGGGATGCGGCAACTGTCGTGTGGAAAACGGTCATAAATCACTTTTTTCAGTGCCGATGTAACTTTGAATGGTCACTAATTGAATTGTTTCAAGTCGAGGACTACCTGTCCTGTAATATAACCACAAATTGTACCACGTTGTCCTTATGATGTTCCAAATGTGCGGCTAGTTTTCCTACATCTCCTTCTAGGGCCCGGTGAAACATATTTTTTTAGATTTTATTATACTCTAACGTGTATATGAGTGCAGGTGTATGTCTGTAACAATCCCCCCTTTTCCTATTTAGGCTATCTATTCTAGAACTGTCCTGGCATTCCACCCTGTGGATCAGATGTATCCAGTCTTGATCTTGGACATGGAAAAAAAAATTGCCACCGAGAAAAGTGGCAATGAAAAGCTCTAAATTATTGCATCTATCTAGTCTTCCTCTGTTGTGGAAAGCGTTAACCTCTCCATCCATACAGTTTTCTAGATAGCGGCTTACCTGTTAAGTTATATCAAGGCTCACAGGATTATAAATCTGGGTATCGTACTGGCTGGTACCTTACTCTGGCTCTTTGGATGGATGCTATACTGGCATAGCGGATCAGGGATTGGCATTTTCCTTTTGTTGCTAAAACGGAGAGAAACAAACCTCGTGTTCTGATCACCACCCTCTTGGGCAGAGGACTCTCTAGTGGCAGAGGGCTCCTCCTCAACATTAGCCTTCACTTCCATCTTCTCGGCCTCTGGACTAACCACTTGAGGACCTGTGTCCGATTCTGCGGTTTCCTCACTACAGGCTTCCAGAGTTTGGGCTTCTTTGCTACTCTCACCACCTCCACCTCCACCTCCACTCCTGCTCTCTACCGCTAAAGAGTCCGAGTCCGGTTTGTCTTCCTCAACTGTCTGCTCGCTCGGCTCTCCTTTCGCTACCACTAAGATCTTTCCTTCGTCCTCTTGGTTCTTGGCCTCAGCCGGGCCTCCTGATTGGCTGTCTGTATCTACAAGGTCTTCGTCCGACTGGGTGCCGGTAGCCAGCGCGTCTTCCTCTTCTTCCTTTTTGCCCAGAGACGGTTCATTTGCTTCTTGCGCCTGCTCCGCTTCGGATGCATCTTCTTTAAGGAATTCAGATTTACAAGTGTCACCCAAAATGTCGAGCATTTTCTCATTTTCTATAGATTTAACAGGAATAGAATGGCACAAGGTTTAATCACCGGGGAAACATAGCAAAGACATATGCGGAACGGGCATGGCTGCCAGTCTAACAGTATGGTTATAGCTACACAGAAACTGGAAAAACGCTTTCGGTATACCACATTCAAATGCCTAAAGCTAAGACATAATTTTAAAAAGATCATAAGCTACGAAGGAAAAGAAAAAAAAAAACCAACCCTGATCTTATCAGTTTAACAAAAAAAACCTTCTGGCTCAATTCTTGAGAGATCTTCAAGAGGTTCTTTCTTCCAGAATTCCAAGAGGCTTAAACAGAATGCATCAAGAACATACATTTCCATTTCAAACTCTGAATTTCTTTCTTTCGTTTTGGTTTAAAGCATGGTGGGTCCAACAGGAAAACTGGAAGGTCTTCTGATGATGCATGGACAGGTAACTCCAAGAAAGTAAATAGCATTTTTATGGAATTTCCACGTAGAACCTCTCTTCTTGCTTCTTCTCTTTAGCTTGTAACTCACAACGTTTCCCTAGGGCAACTTTTAAGCTAGCCTTTCTGCTCTACTGATCACACATATCACATACTACAATCTGCTCTATAGGATTTGCTTTCATATTTGACATTAACTTTCTTCTAGTGTATCTGTGAAACTAGAGAGGACTTTTTAAAAAAAAGATTTTTTCCCAGGTCTAGGAAAAAAGCACTTAAATGGCAGGCATGAATCCACAGAGTTGGAATCACAATTGCATTCCAGATATTTACACACTAGAGAATTACGCGGGTATGTAATTAATTAATTAATTAATACAACTAGAAAGTCCAAGAACTGGCCCCTTACCTCCGCTGCACTTTTTAAAAAATAGAAGAAATTAACAGAAAAATACCTGGTTCTGAATGATGCTCTTCCAAATCCTGTAGCAAAAACAGGAAATGAAAAATATTAAATGAAGGGGGAAATAATTGCTCCTTTATTCATATTGTGATTTCAAGGTCTATCTAGAAAAAAAGCCTGAGATTAAATAATTGTAATCTGCTCCTCATGCCTGATTCCTTTATGGCAAATCCCATCCTGAACAAGGTTATTTTGTGAAATTGCTAAGTACTTTCGTTAAGCACCTAGGATTTTAAAATAGTTGCTAAATGTTTCAAAACATGTTGTAACAGGATTCTATAGATATTTTTTTTAAAAAATCCACATATACTGGGAAATATTCAGAGATACTAAAAGCACAACTGCAAGGGAGGAAGGAGACAGAAAGACAACAGGACAAGCCAACAAGAGCTGGAAACCCAAAAAGGCAGAGTCATGTAGTTAAGAGGGGCGCTTATATGAGTCTAATAATGGGGAAAACAGGTCACCAAAAAAAGAGTCTGTGATCCAGAATGACCAATGTTTGTCAAGAAAACTATCATTCACAATAAATTGGGAACAACAGAACAACAGAGCTGGAAGGGACCTGGGAGGTGTTCTAGTCCAACCCCATCAAGGGGAAAAATACCTAACAAAAACAAAACTGGAATCAAATGTTTCAAAATTATTTGTTTGATGTGTTTCAAACCTACTCAGAGGCTGCCAGCCACTTGTTGGGAATGTTTAATTAAAGAATATAAGGTTGGCTCTATGATCTAATGGCTTCTTTCAAATCTTAGATTCCTTAAAAATAACAACAACAAAAACAGCCACATCCATCTGATATTTCACCTTGCATTCAGTTATGAATATTTACAAAACCCTAAACCAGTGTTTCTCAAGCATGGCAACTTGAAGATAGATAAACTTCAAGTCCCAAAATTCCACAGCCAGCGTTTCTGGAAGTTGAAGTCCACCCATCTTAAAGCTGCTAAGGTTGAGAAACACCATTCTAAGCCATTTAGGACTCTTAAAAATAGGCTAAGTTCCTGCTGTTATTTTTAAAAGGAATAGTTAGGTCCCAGTATGTCAATACTGTAATATATTATAAGGAATCTAAATCTCAAGGGCTGAAACCAGCTTCTTGTTTAATTCCCAGAACATCACCTGATGATAGGCATTTCTTTTCCAAACACAAAGTTTCTCAGCCCCAGGCTATCAAGCTTCTAGAAAAGCAAAGAGTTTTTAAATCCATTTCTGCCCATGCAAACAGCAACACAGAACCTACGGGACACTCTTTCTTCTGATATTTATACCTCATCTTTTTGTGAAAAAAGGGTAGTATAATCACGATCAAAGTAGTCATAGAAAAAAAGATGGTGTCTTAAAAGACAAAACTGAGTCCAAAAATTTAAGAAATCACCAAACCCCTCACCCCACAAAAATAGCATAAGTTTATTGAAACTTAAATTCTGCAAATGTCTGCCATAAGAAAGCTCTTCGCTATCTAGCCCAACAAAACAGCTATGGAATTGGGAAGGATCTTATGAAGGGATTAACTGTCTCCTCAGCCCCCAGAATTTGAGTTTCATGGTATTAAAATTTATTCCCATAAGCAATAGGTTTGGGTTGGATAAAAATGGGTTGAAATCTGAACTGTGTGAAGGAACGTTGGCGTACCTGTCTGATATGACCCTGTAAAAATAGAATTACAGCACTGATTTGACTCTGTAAAAATAGAATTACAGCAGCACGACTCTTAAAAAAAAGTGGCCAAGGAAAGCAAAACCACGCCATAACTGACAACTGCGAGGGATTATTGTGTATCATTGATTAGAGATAGCCAACACAACTGCTCTTTATTCTAGGAGAGAGAGGGGGCTAAAGAATTTGGGCTTGGCTTGGGAGACAAGGTTAGAAGGCAAATTAACTTGGTCGCTTAAAAAAAAAGGTTGCTGGTTGAATGGTTACAGTACATTTCCCAAGCCCATGAGAGGAGAGCCAGCAGGTTACCTTCACTTCAGCCAAGTCAGGTGAAGCAGCCTCTAACTGATCATCAAGTTCGTCACCATTCTCCTGACAGGATAAATAACAAACACAGATGCGACTTTCAAAAGCCGATCGTCTTTTTGTAGAGGCAAAACCCATCAAAAGAATATGAATGTTTGTGCTCCACTACTATAAACACTTACTACAAACAGCAACTCACTGAAGAAGTAACAAATTTCACTGACACCCTTATCTAGTACCAAGTGTCATTTCCCAGGGACACTCAGCCTGCGTAATGTCAGAAGAGTCCTGTGAACATTCCAACGGCTGAAGGGAAGGCCTCAGAAATAGCATAAGACTGAGGAGTGAAAGTGGGGGTATGCATCTAATGTTTGCATTTATTTACATTATATCCTGCAGAAAAACAATGCTCATGTTAAATTCGGGGGGACTGAATTTCATTCATTCAAGTCAGTCACAGGTAGTCCTCGACTTACAACAGTTCATCTAGTGACCATTCAATTTTACAACCGCATTAGAAAAAAATTACTTATGACTATTTTTTCACACTTAGGACGTTTTGCAGAATCCCCATGTGATCAATTTGGATGCTTGGCAACGGACACATATTTATGACGGTTGCAGTATCCGAGGTCATGTGATTGCTTTTTGCAAACAAAACAAAGAAAGTCAATGGGAAAGCCGGATTCACTTAACAACCGGATTGCTAACTTATCAACTGCGGTGATTCGCTCAACAACGGCGAGGTTGTACAATGGGGCAAAACTCACTTAACAAATGTCTTACTGAACAACAGAAATTTTGGACTCAACTGTGGGAAGGGCGGGGGCAGGATAGGGCGGAGGAGGTGGGATCAATTGCTACATCGATCCACCATTTCCACTTTGATGCTTCCCCATTGGAGCCCCAAGCTAATTGGCAGAGCTAGGTCTTTATATTACTTTTGAGTAGTCAGCCTTAATCTTTGCAGGCACATATCTGGCATGATATAAATAATATAATGGATGATCTACCTCACTTTCCATCAGCTGCTCTGGAAGTTCTTTCATTTCCATATCAATGTTGTCTTTATCGGGATCCAGAATGCTTTCAGAGCGGTAGTCATCGGCACAGTCCACGGCGCTGCTGTTATCTATTTCGGCTTCATCCAACACGCTGATGTCCATCATGTCAATATCCTGCAAGTTGTCTGAGCTTGCTTCTACATCCTTCTATAGTTAAGGTGAATGAAAAGAAAAAGCGAAACCAATTCTTACTGTGACTTGAAACAAACTTTTAAAAGAAATAATGCATTTTTCTTGTCTACCCCATACCTGTCCATCTCTAGAATTTTCTTCCAATCCATTGTCCTCGCCCCCTTCGTCTTCTGATTTACGCCCTAAAAGAATGAAACTTTAATATACTGCTAGAAACAAAATCAAAATTAACAACAAAATCGATAGTCCTCAGACAGAATACTAAAGTCTAAGCCAGTGATAACTCGCCTTTATTTATAGAGGGGTGAAATAGTTGCCAACTTCATCGTTAAGAAAAAAAACCAAAGCAGAATTTTTAAATACTCCAAGCCTGAGATTTTTATATCACACATCAATGTATCATACAAATGAAACTCCTATTGCCAGATGTCAATTTTATTATGTAGCCCAAGTGCAAATAAATGCCTCTAGTTTGGCAAAATATACTGAGGTCCAGAAGCCTGAAGAGTAAAACTGTGCTCCAAAATACAGATTCTGAACATAATAGTTTGAAGCAGAAAACATGCATTAAGGATTATTTTTAATGTGATTACTTTAAAAAAAAGAATGCAAATGGAAGTTGGCTGACCACTGTTTCCTAACTCAGAATTCTTGCACAATTGTCATCATTTACTTTAAAGGAAAAAAAAACAAAGGATACTACAGGTTAGCTATAGTGATGATTAAAATAACTAGACCCAAGATGGAGCTGCTAAGAAAGTGATCTGCAAGCTCTAATTAACCCAGATTGAAGAATCATAAAAAAAAAATATTCTAAAAATATCAAAGGATGTCACAATTCCCCAATTACTCAGAAGATTAAATATGTCCAGGAACATGCATTAAAATGTCTAGCAAGAGAAAAAAAATGATTTCTTTTAGTGGCAAGAATATATGACAAAGCCAAGTAGTGCGGCAGATTCCACTTTTTATTTATCTAGAATCAAGCTGCACGTTTGTTTTTTAAATGACCACCTGCAGGTTTGCAATCTGAACATATACAGTATATGCGTACATGTAATTCAATTTTAATGGAAAACTGTTTTGTACCTTTCAAAGATCTTTTTGGGGTCTTCTTGCTAGTATTTTCTGAGGCCATGGGAACCTCATCAGGATTTCCCCCTTCTTCTTCAATGGCCTGTCAGGAGGAAACAGTGTGAGGTTTTACAGCAAGAGAAACTGGTTTCTGAATCCCCCCCCCCCCCAGGCCAGCCTTCTCTGCTCTGCATCCCCAGACAATTTACTCTGTTCACAGTGGATACCCGAACCTATTTCTGTTTTGCTTCTCTTCTCTCATAGTCTGATTTATTCTTTTCCTATTCCTTATTTGCCTCTGTTAACTTTTCATTCTTCTCCCTGCTGACATTATCTAAATCTTCTCTTCCCCTAAACTATGGCACTTCAATTATTTCTGTCAGGTCACCTTTTCTTATTGTAATACTCCCACCTCTGCTTAAGATATATGCTTTCCATTTTGCCTTTTTGTCTTCCCCTAATTTTTCCCTCATATTGCTATGACTGCTTTACATGCCATTTTAGAAAAGCAGTATATATTTCCCAAACAAGCAAATAACCTTTTTGTAAAATCTAATACAGTAGTTCTCAACCTTTTATTCACCATGGACTCCCTTTAAATACCTTGGACCCACAAGGCTTAACTCAGGATTTAAATCATAACAATTCATCAAGGCTTCGCTGTGATGACATCACAGCTCCCCAGGGGTCCAGGGACCACAGGTTGAGAACCCCTGGACTAATAATTTCTTCCTTTCTATGTCTCAACTCACCCAATTTCCCCTACCCATTTCTCTTATTGTTCATCAAACACTCATCCTTGCTTATTGTTGCTAGAATCTCATTATTCCTTTTTCTGGATTTCAATTCCAGCCATCATTTCCCACATAAATTATTTCTAGTCCTACCTTTCTTATTTCCCTCACTTAGCAGTCCCTTCTCCTCTGCAGAATACTCTGGCTTTCCTTCTCTCTTTCCAGTTCCAAAGTCACATTTTCCATTTATATCTTCACTGTCAATAATTTTCCTCCTTCATCTCATAACCTTATTCTGCTGAATCTGACCAAACACCCAACAAGACAACAGCGATCACATTTGTATTAACTGTTGCTGTTCCACAGGGATATATTAAAAGGAGGGATAAATAGCTACTGAAAGCAACAGGATCAGAATATATTTAAACTACAGCAAAATAAACATCAAACAGAGCATACATTTTTATTCATTCCATTCTCTTTAGGATCCATACTTTAACTATTATTACTTATTAATGTTGCTAATTTCAATGGAGCCAATCAATCACCATTCTTGGTTCCCAGTGTTTCCTATGGACTTTTAAGCGTAAGATTTAGAGATATCATACTCTGAAATTAGTATTCAGTGATCACAGAATGCCTCTGATTCTGGATGCTAATGAATGGTAGTTTTTAAAACCTTCATATAAATGATAATATAGCCTTATAAAGAGCAATGAATTCAGGAAGCCTATGCCTTAGCTTACTAGACTTTTAGTTGTTCCTTTTAGCCTTTTCCTCCATGAATTTCACCGTACCAGAATGCAAGTTCATCCACCGAAATTAAATGATGCAAAACTAAAGGCAGAGAAAGACCCAAATTCACAGAAATTAAGGCTAGCACAGTGGAGAGCATAACCATTTCCAAATGCCAGTTATTGAAAATAGGAGCTAGAATGTGCTAAACATTTGTATCCTACTGGTAGTCTTCCCAGAGGCTTTGCAAAAAACAGGATGTGAGACAACAAGAGCATTTTGCTTGATCCAGCTGATCTCTCCTTAGGGACATTTAGCATGATTACAAAATTGGTCTCCTATATGCACTGCCAATCCTACTATACATCATTAACTGCTAGGAACAAGAGAAGGCTATGTCCCAAAGGTCTTTTTCAAGAGGCAACTGGACTTTCCAGTTTTTTCTTTGAAGACGGTTTGTTTAGCTTCTCAACTAAGAAGCTTCTTCAGCTCTAACTAGATGGTGGGGAATGGACTCAGGTGACTACCGTGTTTCCCTGAAAAAAAACCCCTGTCTTATTTTTTTTAACCCTGAAATAAGTACTTGACCTTATTGCCATGCGCTCAAAAGCCCGATTGGGCTTATTATCAGGGGATGTCTTATTTTGGGGAAAACAGGGTACTCAGATAACCTCCAGGTGGCCTCTACAACTCTCTCAAAGAATGCAAATGGCCAGCTGTCTGAAATGTGTATAAATCCTTCCATTCCCCACCATCCAGTCAGAGCTGAAGCAACTTCTTGGATGAGAAATGAAATGTCTTCAAAGAAAAAATCCAAAAGTTCAGTTGCCTCTTGGAAAAAAAGCACCTCAATGATGCACAGGGATTTCCAACAGAATAAAGGGTGCTGAACCAAAAGGACTTGTGTTAGTTACATTCCCACTGAGCTCTCTCCACCCATCTTGACTTCCCTTCAAATCACTTCCCTCTTTTGATTTCAACACCCCATACAGATCCAGTGTCTTTGGAGTAGATGCTAACCATCATTCTCAGCTGAAAAGGCTGAGGGGTGGGGATGCAGCCCCTCTTTGGAAGATAAGGCTAGCTGAAACCCTGTCCGCCTGTGGATTCAATTCTCAACATCCCTTAAATCTGGCTGACAGATGGTGTAATTTGTCATCTCTGGAAGACCAGCAAGTTGGGGCAAGGCTGCCTTGAATGCTGCCCTCCAGGGAGAATGAGCTCAACCTCAGAAAAGTGGCTAACAATGGAAGTTGTACCAAAGATACCTTTGGGACAACCATGATGACTGGTATCTCCATAGACAATGGGATTTGCAGTCCACTCTGTGGAGGGCCACCAAGTGCTGTGAGGCTGCCTGAGTACTTCCCTCCAGTAAGACAGGGTTTCAGTTCCCATCCTCCTCCCAACTGGTACATGGGAACTGTAATTTGTTATGTCTGGAAGGCTGCTTTAAATTTTTTCTAGTGCTTGTCTCAATTCCTATGCCCCCAAGACTGGTTGATTGGAGTTGTATTCTAGGGAAAGCTGCCCTCCAGAGACACAGCACTTCAATCCCCATCATCCCCAAGGCCAGCTAATGTGAGTTGTAATCCTTGGAAGGCTGCTTTAAATTCTGCTGCCCAGATGCAACACTCCAACTCACCCCCGCATCATCCCCAAGGCTGGTTGATAGGACCTGCAATCTATGGAATGCTGCCTTAAATCCTTTCTTCAGTCAGCATTTCAATCCCCATCATCCACCAGACTGGCTGATGGGAGTTGTAATCCCTTGAAGGCCATCTCTACAGAGACAGCACTTCAACTCCCCATCATCCCCAAGCCTGTCTGATGGGAGTTGTAATCCCTGGAAGGCTGCCTTAAATTCTGCTGCCTAGAGGCAACACTTCAACCTCCCCCCCTCCCATTATCCCCAAGGCTGGTTGATGGGACCTGTAATCTGTGGAATGTGGCCTTAAATCCTTCCTCCACTCAGCATTTCAAGTCTCATCATCCACCAGGATGGTTGATGGGAATTGTAATCCCTGGAAGGCTGCCTCCAGAGAGACAGCACTTCAACCCCCATCATCCCCAAGGTTGGTTGAAGGAACCTGTAATCTGTGGAATGCGGCTTTAAATCCTTCCTTCAGTCAGTATTTCAACCCCCATCATCCACCACTGGCTGATGGGAGTTGTAATCCCTGGAAAGCTGCTTTAAATCCTTCCTCCCTCCACTCAGCATTTCAAGTCTCATCATCCACCAGGCTGACTGATGGGAGTTGTAATCCCTGGAAGGTTGCCTCCACAGACACAGCACTTCAACCCCCATCATCCCCAAGGCTGTCTGATGGGAGTTGTAATCCCCGGAAAGCTGCTTCCACCGAACCCCCATCATCCCCAAGGCTGCCGGGATGGGCCTTGTAGTCCTCGGCCCCGAGCTCCCCCGCTCCTTCCCCGCGCGGCGGCCGGGAAGCTCACGCTCTGCAGCCGCTCGAGGAGGACGCTCTTGTTGCCGCCCGTGTCCAGGTTGCGGCGCTTCAGCTCGGCCCGGAGGTCGATCACCCGCAGGTCGCTCAGGCTCCGGCGAGGAGTCGAGGTCGCGGGGGTCGTCCCGGAGCCGCCCGCTGAAGGAGCCGCCAACCCCGCCGCTGTGGTTGCCGCCGCCTCGTCTTCGCCAACGGGCCCGGCCGGCCCTTGCGCTCCCTCCGCCATACGCGAGAGCTTCCAGGCGCCGCTTTTCCTCACATGAAGCGACCGAAACAAATCGCGGAGCAAAAATCACGGCGTCGGAGCAAAAAAACTACACGGCTTCCCTTGCTATTATTTGTTTTTTGGGGTTTTTTTCCTCACGGCGGCCGCCCCCCCCTCTACGGCCCGGTTCTTTCTCCCCCTCAGACAAAATGGCGGGAAGGCCTAACACCGAGAGACGAGCACGGTCTCGGGAGAGGGGCGCTCAAGCTGCGCCTGCGCGGAAGGAAGGGAGGAGGGAAAAAGAGATGACTGAAGAGGAAGAGGAACAGCCTGCGCACGCGCGACGGGACGAAACTCGCTGGGCTCGCGGAGTCGCGAAGAGTGCGCGCACAGGAGGAAGGGAGGGAGGGAGCGCGCGGGAACTCGGCGCGCACGCGCGAGCGAGAACTTTCGCGTCTCTTCCACGCCCCTTTTTAACTATAGAGCTAAGCAAGCTAGAGCAGAGTTTCCCCCATCCTGGCTGGGGAATTCTGGGAGTTGAAGTCCACGTGCTTTAAAGTTGCCAAGAAACACTGAATTCAAGGGACTGAAGCTCCAAGTTTCTGGCGCGGGGGAGGGGGGGATTTTTCATTTTAGTGACCTCTGAAAAAAGTGATTTATGACTTTTCACACTTATGACCATTGCAGCATTCCCCATGGTCATGTGATTTACATTTTGGATGCTTGGTGACTGGTTCATATTTATGATGGTTGCATTGTCCTGGAGTCATGTGATCCCTTTTTGCGACTTTCTGATGAGCTAAGTCTTGGGGATGCCAGATTTACTTAACAACTGCAGTCAGAAAGGTTGCAAAATGAGGCAAAACTCACTTTACCACCTCCCAATTGAAATTCTGAGCTCAATTGTGCTCATAAGTC
>JANHFK010006321.1:16671-33785 GCA_036250565.1 Sibynophis collaris
TTAACGGGGATCAGTCATGTTTAATTTATTTTTAATACTACTTTTAAATTTTGTATGCATGTTTTTAATATTGACTGAGTCCTGCAAAGGAAAAGGGCGGTCTAAAAATCGAATAAAATGAAATGAAAATGAAATGAATGACTTCTTCTTGATTGGCAGGACGATACTACAGTAGACAATGACAGTGGTCTCGTTTTCCTTTGCTCTCCCACTTTGTTTAATTCAGATGCTTTCTCTAGCATGGCCAAGTTCATTCATTTGGATTTCTGAGCAGGACTGGGTATTCTAAACAGTGTAACTCCCCCTCTCTTTCTATTGCTTTTGTTACTTTTGAACAACTTGAGTTCTTTGATTTTCCAGCTATAATACTAATCCCGGTAGGTTTCTGTTATATCTGTTAAACCATTTTGACTTTCTGTACTAAGAGGACAAGCTCATCTTATTTTTTATATTTTGAACATGAATATATAGATAATAAAGACCATAAGCTTTGTGTGTTTCTTTGAATGCTTTAAGAAGTCCTTTTGCGTAAGAACATTCCACTTCACACAGCGCTTAAGTCTTTAGAGTTACCTTAGGGTTTTCATTTCTGTCTCCCACAGAACTGGGTTTAAAGTCCTCTTATAATCAACCTTACTATGATTTGGCCAATACATTTCCCCCACTCCTTGTGAGCTCGCATGTCAGTAGCATATCTTGTCTGAATATTTCAGAGCATGCTTACAGATGTCCAGACTGAATTGTTGTCACTGTTGGTCTGATCCATCATTGAACTGCACTATTTTTTTTTGAAAGTTTACTCAAGAAAACTTTCTTGAGTGAAACCCACACTGTAGGCTGTAGGAGGAAAAACACACACTGTAAGCTGCAGCATTAAATCATGGCTAAATCCCATACTGATTTAATTGACCAATTTAAACATCTCACCTTAGATACATTAATTCAACTCTGTTAATGGAAAATGAAATATTGTGCAGGAGGAGAAGATACTACTATTATCTTTTGTTCCAATGATCTGCTATTAGACTCTCCAATCAGACACAAACATATCTTGGTTACTTAACCTGCCAAACACTGTGTGAGAGTGGAAACACTCAGAGCTTATCTGTTAGTCCTGTGAGGTAGTCCAAACAAGCCTCCCAGCCAGGAGTATTAGGTCTATATTTATTGTAAAGTCACATTATTGCAGTATTGCAGTTAACTATGCCCACAGCCAGATGTTCGATCCTGATGGGGCTCAAGATGACACCACCTTCCATCTTTCTGAGGTTGGTAAAATGATGATCCAGATTGTTGGGGGCAATATGCTGTCATTTGTAAACTACTTGGAGAATGCTGCAAGCCATAATGGAGAGGCATGTAAGTCTAAAGTGCTATTCTATTGCTATTAACATTAACCTACAATTGCAAGATTGAAAGAATTTCTCTCTCTCTCTTACCTTTTTCTCTACTGAAAACTAGGGAAGCCTTCTTATAAAATGTTTCCCAGGCCCTCCCTTGTGCAGAGATACCTTTTACATACCCATTGTCCACTGTGTGACTCTCCCTCCTGCCTCCCAAAGTCATTCCTATATACCCACATATTCATTGAGGCTGAGCCAGCATTACATTTGAATCCCAAGCATACAGATACTCAGCATCTACAAAGCCACCTTACCCTGCCACCTGTTTTACCATGCTAACTTCCATGTGACTATAATATAACACTTATTCCTGTGGCTCAGATTCCTGCAGAATGCTGATACCCCATGTCAGGAACTGAATTGTCCTGCCTAAAGGGATTTGACGACAAACTGCAATCTTCTATTCTCACTCTATTATTTTTGTTAAAAAGAACGATGGCCCATTATATTTACTTCATGATGATAAACTCCTGAATTCTACTAACCATTGTTGCAAGCCGTAATTCTCCTCTTTACATGATCATCTCAGAATCTGGATAACTAACTATTGGACTGTTTTCCAATCCCATCGCGTTTCGCTTCTAGCTACAGCAAAAAATACATCCAATCTTCTTCAATTTCACCTAGTCCTGGAGTGCTTCTATTATCCTTGTACGCCTCTGCCTTTTCACTATCCTTACGGGCGGAGAAGAAAGAATTTGATTTGAATTAATTTTTTTTTACTCCTAATGCAGAAGAGGAAGACTGAAATACTAATGCATAAAATCACAATATTACACATTTGTAGCCATTAACATTATGAAGGTATACTGCTCCCATGCAGTGATACTATACCCAGTTCTACAGTGTGTGAACATTGCGTTTTACTTAAGTGTTAAATATTCCTGATGCTGAGGTCTGTAAATGATTTTCTGAAATTCTATTCACTCTAGTTATTCTTGTGAAACTTAAACCAAACCTATTGTTGGCATCAGAACATACATTTAATGCCAGAGCTGCCTGCCAAATAGAAGAATTAAGCTGCAGCAGTCAGATCAATGTTATTTGCCAGTGAGCATCAATTATATGAGATTTGGTTTGAACATCTGGTGCTTCATATTTCCAAGTTGTGAGAATATGGTTGCAGGGAAGAATATTTCAAAAGAATTAGAGCTGACCTAGAGAAACTGTGTCAGAGGAGGCTATTGTGCTTTTTCCACTCAGAATGTATCCATCGGTTCCTAAATTTGGATGCATTTTATTCTTAATCAGGCAGATATCTGCTATTGATAAATAGCAATAGTAAGTCTCTGTGTACTGAAATCTAGGGTTTTATCTGTGGGCAAGTTATTGTCTAGATTTTCTAACGTGATGTTCTCAAATATATTGAAAATCAAATAACTCTTCCTGAACCATTGCTTCTGTCCACATTCAATCTCTCATTAGATCCTATTCCTTCTGTGGGTCTCATTGTTCAGCGTAGTATGGTGGCTGTTTAGAGGTAGTCCTTGATTTACAACCATTCATTTAGTGACCTTTTGAAATCACAGCGGCACTGAAAAAAGTGACTTATTATTGGTCCTGACACTTACAACCATTGCCGCATCCACCCAGTCATGTGATCAAAATTCAGGTGCCTGGCAACGATTATGGTCTAAGTTGATAAATCTAAGTATATTAGATTTATACTAGAACCTACTGTAAACACTTCAAATGCTTACTCTAGTGATTTGTTCTACTAAAAAAAATAAAAATTGCTTAATCTCTGTTAAGTCTTTTTATTTATTTTTACCCCACTATTGATTCAAAATTGTTATTAAGGGGAAATATTCCAAAGTTAATAGTTTTGTAAATAAGTTAATATGAATAAGAATATGCAAAAACACAACCCATTGTGAATAAGAGATGGAGTACCAAAGGTGCTTTTTCATACTCCTTGCAGACAAGTATATATTTTTCCATTCCCCACCATCCAGTCAGAGTTAAAGAAGCTTCTTGGATGAGAAGTGAAATTAAAAACAAAACAAAACAAACGGAAGTCCAGTTGCCTTTTGAAAAAGCACCTTTGGGACAACTATTTAAAAATCTCCATAGACGAAAGATAAACAGGAAATATAATGGAAATAACCTGTAATTCAGATACTAAGCAGTATTAAGCCACTGTATAGGTATAATCAAAGTAGTAGAGAGTAAGACTTGTGTCTTATAGTAGAATTAGCCAAAATAGAACAAGAAAAAATGTTAATGGTTAACTAACAGAAATACATTTCAGATGTGTTCTTTTACCATTACAAGATTTGTATTAATCCTAAAAATCCTGTTTTTGAAATGTAGTTCTCCATTTGCTTTTTTTTAAAAAAAATGTAGCATTGTTCTTGTTTACTGTTAGGTACAATTGAATAAATAATACACCATCCATGCTTTATTAAGACTGCAGCACAGTTGCTTTTAGGCTTTTTCATTTTGAATGATAAGATTGCCAAAAGAATTTAGTAACGTGGTACATATTAAAGATTTCTCAATAGGTCAGCATTTATGAGGGGCCATCGAGGATGCTGAAATATATCAAGATGGTTGTGAAGGCGAACGGTTGGCCCTCATTGGATTAATTACTTGATCTTCTTACTAGTATTTTTTTACAAGGAAGAAATATTCAGTAACTTCAAGGGGATTTATTATAGCAGTTCAGAGAATAAAATAATTGAAATTAGCTTAACCAACGGAGATGAGATAACTATAAAAAGTTTTAGAAGAGTTGAGATGCATTTATGGTAGTCCTCGACTTACGATGATAATTGAGCCCCAAAATTTCCATTGCTAACCATTGTTTATGCATTCCCATGTGGATTACTATAAAATGAAAGGAAGCTGTTCCTGCCAGGCTATCATCCAGCTAATCAACCGTTGGCCAAATGTGGAATTTTGGTGGGGGAAAACTGCTCTATCCTTAAGTACAGGTAGTCCTTGACTTACAACCACAATTGAGCACAACGTTTCTGTTTCTAAATGGACAGCTGTTCAATGAGTTTTGCCCCATTTTATCATCTTTCTTGTCACAATTGTTAATTGAATCACTGCAGTAAGTTAAGTTAATAGTATGGTTTTTAAGTGACTCTGACTTCCCCATTGACTTTGTTTGTCTGGAGGTCCCAAATGTGATCACGTGACTCTGGGATACTGCAGCTGTCACAAATACACGTCAGTTGCCAAGCAGCCGAATTTTGATCACATGACCATGGGGATGCTGCAATTGTCGTAAGTGTGAAGAGCAGCCATAAGTCACTTTTTTCAGGGCCATTGTAACTTCGAACGGTTACTAAACAAATGGTTATAAGTCAAGGACTACCTGTATTTTGCTTCATTCCAAGTGCTACATTTTCCACTGTTTCCTTTTCCAACTTCCTTCTAGTAAAGGTTCTGCAGATCTGCAACAATGGCTAAGTAATGTTAAAACCTAGAAATATAGATATAACACTATCAAATAAACGAAGCTGAAGATTAATGGGAAACTACAATAGGCTGAAAGATTAGAGAAATTGTAGTGGAAATAGAGGATTGACACAGAAATGATAATGGAAAGTACTTTAGCTTTCTGGCACTCTTTAGTTTCAAATGAATAATAAGGTTCTGTAATTAGATAAGTAACAAATGATGGTTTAGACAAGTATATTGGCTTTAGATTTTAAGCTCGAAATGAGACAAGGAGGAGACTAATTGTCAGAGGAGATTTCTCCCCCCGGAAATCATTATAGAAAGCCTATAATGACGTGCCTGATGATTTATTTGTAAATTTGTCTATTTGCAAATATTATCTGCTTGCAATATTTTTAAACATTTTTCATTCATGCCAACTCTAGAGCAACTTCCACCAATCTGGCACCTTCCAGATGTGTTGGGGCTCTAAGTGCTGGAATTCCCCACTACTTAAGGAAGGTGCCAAGTTGGGAAAGGTTGATTTGCAATTTGATGTGCCTGAAGTTGCCAAGGGGGAGATGGCTGAATTGGAGCCAGGACCTCCATAAATACTTTTTGGTGAGTTTGAGAACTCAGGTGCCTTCTGCTGTATCATCCCTGTCCAGGAGCTCAAAGCATGCCAGAAAGGATGCCTCAGAGAGGTGCTTGAAGGTTGGCCTTTTCACAATCTACATTTTTCAAACAAGGGAATGAAGTTTATGATGGATGAGGTGGAGGATTATTCAGGCCACCTCCAGCCTTTTTTTGGAGCAAGTGACTTTTTTGAAAACTGCTTGTAGTCTTAATCATAAACTTCAAGTAAACATGTGTAATGATCATTAGAAATATGAGATGAGCATTTTACATACTTGACTTAAGGGATAGGCAAGCAAATATTCTTTATGAAACCACAGTTGAATTTTTGAAGAAATTTTAGTGCAAATTGGGATTAGTGGAGCAGAAGATGGAGATATGGTAGATAAATGCCTTGGGTTTTAGTCCCATCTTCCTCCCTTGCAGGGTACCAAGAATATTTAACCCATATATTATTATTTTCTAAATAAATGTAAGATTATTTAACCTTGGTTCAGAAGGGCTGTATGTTGGGAGGAAAAATGTGTAGCCTGAAACACCTCTTAGAGTTACCTCAATTATTTTGTTGCTTCTCGTTTTATCTTTTGTATAGGAAATTTACTTGACATTCTTTCACTCTGACAAACACTTCAAATGTTCTGTGATTAAGCCTGGAATTTCCCTCCTCACTTTTTTTTCAGGACATAGCTTTGCTAAGGCATTGAGCCTGTACTCTGACTTGGCATTCCAAGAAAAAAATTAAATTATTTTTAAAACTAAGAATATCCGCTCTGCTTCTACAGTGGACACTGGAGTGGTGATTAGGTCTCTTAAGAATGTCAGCGTTGCTCCAAAGTTGAGTCCAGATGACTTCCCAGAAGAAAGCTCTGGAATGCAGGTGCATCCTTGCAAATACAGGTTTATCTTGTCTGCTATGTGATTGGGAAAGCACTGCCTTTAATCTAACTTTCTGCAAAAAATGGGTTCTCACGTAGTCGGTAGAATGCCCACCATGATAACAAACTTGGTTGATTGCAAAAACCAGGAAAAACTGTTTCGAAACCAGTCCTCTTGCATGAAAGGAGTCCAAATAGCCTGTTATATAGGACAAAAAAAAGAGAAGAAGTGTGAAAGGGTCAACTTGTAAGTAAACAGTTAATTCTGAATTATTATTGAGAGACCTGTAAGCATGGTGGCATTCTTCAAGTCAAATTCCATTACTAAGGTGATGGATGCCACAGAGTCAAATAGTTCTCTAAAAGCTCCTGGATTGCAAAAGAACTGTATAAAGCCAATTACATTGGAAAAGTTATAAGTATTATTTTTGACCATCTTGATTGTGCTTCCTTACATGCATAGGGTAGCCTTTATCCATTTGCTATGCTATGTTAATTCTGTCCAATGTTGATACAGTTGAATACATTTTGTTTTTCCTCCTTTCAGCCGTGTCCCAATAGGAGACTGCCTGAACAAATCCCTGTAGTTTTTCAGAACATTTTCCAGGAGTGGTTTGCCATTGCCTCCTTCCTAGGGGCTGAGAGAAAGTAACTGGCCGAAAGCCATCCAGCTGTCTTTGGGCTTAAGGCGGAATTAAAACTCACAGTCTTCCAGTTTTAGCCTGACGCCTTAACCACTACATCAAACTGGCTCTCAGCTGTACACCTGCCTCCATCTAAGACTTTCAGAACTCATAGTTCCTTGTCTGTTCTGACTCCTATCTGCCATTTTACTTCTAAAGAGCAAAAAAGTGAAATAGAACAAAGCATCTTTTGTGGCATTTCCACATAGCCAGCACTTCCTCTCATACTATATTGTACTGTATCGGACATTTCGATGATTTTTTTTTCTCCTCTGGCACTTGTAGGTGAATGGAACTTCAGCACAGGCATTTCTGACTCTGTATTCTTGACTCTTGCTTCTTCTCTGATCGAGTCACTCTTGAGCAGAGTTTTTAGAAATCCTTCTACAGGGGTTGTTGTGTGCTTTTTTGAAATAACATAAAAGACACATCATTCCATCCGTGAGTGCATTGCTGCAGTCCCAGCAACTATTCTTCCACCCCTGGGGCTGTCATTCTCCTCTTTGACCTTTCCTTTCAGTTCTAGAAACTGTCATCCCATTTCCAAGAAATCTTCGTGCTACCTCAGTGACAGCTGGAGTTCACCCTTGTACCATGGCCATGTGCTTAACGTGGTCCATTCCTTTGCCTCCTGTGAGCCCTTAAGGAAAGGATGGGTCTCCTCCTCCTCTTCTCAGCAGCCAGCAAGCAAAGAAATAACTTTTTTGACGCAGCATGTGCAGCTTTCACTCCCTGCCTGGGGATAGCAATTGTTCCTCCAGTTCTTTCTTTTAGTTCTACTATACCTATATACCTATTGTCCTAATCATGTGAATGGACGTTCTGCATCTCCCAGTGTTTTCATATTTTATTGGGCTTGTCAGTAATTTGTTTTAATTCACCCCTTCTCTAGACTCAAAATTAAAGTAAAAACAAGAAAAAAAAAAGAAAACCCTGCATAAACTGCTAAATCTAAGCACTGAAAATATTAAGCTTGATTGGATTGATTAACTTGATTCTAAGGAAAATTTGTCCAACACTACTTGCAAATAAGATATATGGTGAAAAAAATACGTGCTTCCAATCTTCATTTTGAGATGGGAAGGGCTGACAAGTGTCCTTTGTGTCCTTTACATTAGGAGTATCATTAACTTTATTTACATATTATTATTAATGTAGGAATTTGAAGATTTGAAGTAACTTTGAGAGCAAGAAAGAGAGAGAGAGAGAGAGAGAGAGAGACAGACAGACAGACAGACAGACAGACAGACAGACATAAAAAATGCCAGATACTTTAACACTCTGGTTCCTTTTGCTATACAAGCTTTAGCTCTCTAGTTGGGCCTTAGGTATTACTTAGGTATTTAAAGCTACATTTGTAGTTGGTTTTTCCCTGATGGAGAAAATATTCAGAAGATTGCAGAGGTTTATGAGTTTGGTTTGTTATATGTTTTCTACTTTATACCAATGTGGTTAATTGAAAGTCTGATTTAAGACTCTATGGATTTTCCCTGCAATATTTGACCCACTGGCAAGGAGAAAGCTTTGACAGAAATAATATAATCGATTCTCAACTGAGAATTACAAAATGTACTAAGCTTTACTCTAAAACATTCTGTATGTCTTAGGGATGCTAGGGAGACAGTTAGTAGCCAAATATCTTACTGATATTTAGAGTCCAACCCAGAAGAGTTTTGCCATTAGCTGGATTCAATACCATACCTTCAGTTATTCTGGAACGGAAGTGTAGTGACACATTTATACAAGATTGTTTATTTCTATGCCCTTTTGAGGAATTTGATTCAACAGCATATGTCCTTGATTGTTGTCCCTTTTCCTTAAATTGATGTACTGTGTAGATTTATTTGCAGCAAACCAGACAGAAACCAGAAACAAACCAAATATAACAAAACTGGACTGATTTTATTTCTCCCTCCAGGGATGAATACCTAGAGAATAGTTAAATTTTGCTTCATTCCCCGCGATTCATTGCAAAATAGTTCCGTTTTTCCTGTTTGTAATCCTCATGGTTCTTGTATCATTTTAATAATTTACAATATTAAGTAACACTCAGTTAATAACATCTTATTTATTTATGTCTATCATCCTAGAATTATTGCTTAAGTAACTGACAATTTTAATCACTGCTGAGTTAAAATTTAAATGTTTTATTGGCTTTGTTTTTAGTGATTGGTAAAATGCAATGGTTTTTAATTTAATAAGTTAATTCTGTGTTTGGGGTATTTTAGATTTTTATAATGTCCCATTTTATTTTTACAAAATTTTATAATTTTAAATTCAGATTTTGTTAAAATTGTATACAGATATGGTTACTGATTTTAATAATAAAGTTAATCTAGCTTTCATTTTTTATGCTGAAAATTATATAGGTGTTTTAACAAATGAGTGGTCTTTGTTGATGTTTTCATTTTAGGAAAACACATTCAGAATGGAGAAAAAGCATATTTGCTTTTTGCTTTACACGAAGACATTCCTCCATTAAATAAATAATAGTTACTAATTGATACACTAATACTAAATGCAAAGGAAAATTCCTATACAAGTGAATTCGGAACAATATGAACATATCCTGAAATGCTAAGTATCAAGTTAATGCAGGTAATTTTTGACATCACCATTTGTTTAATGACCATTTGAAGTTATGACGTTGTAAAAATGTCTGATGGCTGGTCTCACATTTATGACATTTGTAGTGTCTCTGCGGTCACACGATCAAAATTCAGATGCTTGGCAACTGGGATATATTTACAACAGTCGTAGCATCCTGGAGTCACATGAATGCCATTTCTGATCTTCCTAGATAGCTTTTGACAAGTAGAGTCAATGGGGAAAGCTGGATGCACTTAAAAACCACATGATTCACTTAATAATTGTGGTGATTCACTTAATGACAATGGCAAAAAGGTCATAAAATTGGGTGTGGTTCACTTAATGACTGCATTGCTTAGCGATAGAGGTTTTCTGGTCATAAGAAGACACAATATGGTCTTGAAGGCTTAATCATGATTAAATGTTGTTGACTGTTAAAAGACAAATAGGCTATTGATAAAATCTGATTAGGGCAAAGATTAAATTCTACCCACCTTTCTGAGAATTCTAAATCTGTCCTGATGTCGTGTGCATGAGATTATTCTTAAGGACTCTTATAGGAAGTGGGTGGGTTTGGAACAATGCTCCCTGCCAAAGAATACGAGTTTCTGTTATCTGTTGGCTTCATCTGAGGATGTAATTCAAAATATTTATTTGAATCTAGGGAAGAAGAGGATAATCAATGTAGTTGAGTATTTGTTTCATTTGAAAATACAGTAGTAAGGATTCAATTTGAGAAGAATAGGAAGGTAGGAAAATGCACCAGATAATTGTCCACATTAGTGCACAGTTGGAAAGGGGGAAAAAGGTATTTTGCATTTGTGCTTATAGTTTAGTTGATGTTTTATAGGTTGCCCTGAGTAAACTGGATTTGGAAGGATAGCCAGCCAAATTGCAAATAAAAATAAATAATGCAGGGGAGAGTTAGACAATGAATAAGATTAGAAAGGCGAAATAAAACAATCTGCTGGTGCTAGTTCTGGATTTGTTTACAGAAATTCTATTAGTAAAACAGGAATCAGAACAGGAGATGCAGATGGCCATGAGAAGGCCAGCAGATGGAGGAAATACTCCAGATTTTCTTAGTGTTCTTCTGACTAGAAAAACAACTGTCACCAAGAGAATAACCATCTGCCTGTTGTTGTTTCTTCTTTTCTTTTTTTAAAGAAACCAGGCAGCTGCTTCTGGAAAAGTGAGGGTAGAGTCACTGCTAAAGTTTTTGTCAATGTGTATTCCATTTTTAAATTTGTATTCCATTTTTAAAAATTCCATTTTTAAATTTGGCATAAATTTTGCCAAATCAACTGTTTTTTATTTCCTTCTCTACTGTGGCCGGTCTTGAGGATGGTCAATCATGGCATCCCTTTCAAAAGTAAGAGCAAGATAAAAGTAAAAGTATTTGCAGAATGAAAAACTGCTATTAACAAAATTTTGTCAAAGTGTTTTTCAGGGATTTTCCCTATGATGGAAAACTTAAAGTAACTCTGCGTATTTGGCTTACATCCATTCATTTAATGACTGTTCAAAGTTACAAGGTTGCTGAAAAAAGTCCAGTTCTTGCACTTTTGACTGGTCCTCACACTTATGACCTTTGCAGCATCCCCGTAATCATGTGATTGGAGTATGGGTGCTCAGTAACCAGCACACATTTATGACCAATTGCATTGTCCTGCGGTCACATGAGCACAATTTCTCTATTATTTTTGTTGGTTTCAGGCAAACATTACCTATTCAGAAGAATGGGTTTGCACTTACAACCACAGTGTTTACTTAATGACCATGGATTCACTTAATAAGTAGTCAGTCACTTCAGGCCTGTTGTTAAAAAAGGTTGTAAAATCAGGTCTTGACTTAACTGAGCACCATAACGACTTATAATGAATCTGATCTCCATTGTGACTGTAGGCTGAGGACTACCTATAAAGATTTGTGCTTTCGACATAATACCAAAGTTAATGCTACAGGTAGTCCTCGACTTACGACCACAATTGAGGCTAAAGTTTCTGTTGCTAAATGAGATATTTGTTAAGTGAGTTTCGCTCCATTTTACGATGTTTCTTGCCACATTTGTTAAATGAATCACTGCACTTGTTAAATTAGTAACACGGTTGTTAAGTGAATCTGACTTCCCCCATTGACTTGGCTTGTCAGAAGGTTGCAACAGGTGATCATGTCACCTTGGGACACTGCAACCATCATAAGTATGAGTCAGTTGCCAAGCTTCTGAATTTTGATCATGTGTAATGGTTGTAAGCGTGAAAAATGATCATAAGTCACTTTTCCAGTGATGATGTAACTTTGAATGGTCACAAAACAAACTGTCGTACATTGAGGACTACCAATACTGTAATCACAAAACTATTTAGTAAACTGGTTCTGTGGGGATTTTTTCTTCCTCTAAACCACTTGATCGTTTACTGCAAAGAGGGGGCAGCGAAGAGGCTGACTTTCCTTGCTGATAACCAGCAGATTTGTATTGTAATATACTTGAAACCTGAGAACCACCGGTGCAATTAAAAGGGCTTCCAAAGATAAGATCTGTTATGCCCTTTGAAAGGCCGTTGTGGTCTCTAGAGGAAAAAGGCAATTTTGAATTGACTGGGACCTCATGTATTGATCTCACACACAGGAGGTGTTAACAGAAGAGAGAGATTAATCAGGAAAAGAAGGTGTTCTGGCTGCCTTGTAGAACAGGTTCCAGAGTGGTTGCAAAGGACTGAAAAGCTGAATACTAATGCATTAGTTTTGATAATGTGTATCTCTGCAAAGAAGAGAGGCAGGGAATGTGTATTCCATTTTTAAATCTCTCAATACTTTCAAAAATTTATAGTCTTCTACTCTGGGGATGCTAATGAGTCGTAGTCCTGAATTTAGAACACAGAAATCAAGGCATTGCAAGGTACAATGAACCAGAGAGTAAACCAAGTCCTGTCTGAAGATTATACCCAGCAGTATTTTATCATGTTGGAAGCAAGTTAGCATGTAAGTAATACACATCTGCATCCATTATTCCCCCAAAACCTGGCCTTATAGCTTCACAATCTAGTGCCATTCATTTGACTGGATTTGAACACAATACTGGCATTCCTCTTGTGGATTTATGAAGCTCATATTCTGATGAGGTAGATGGAAAGATGGAATTGAGGTTAGGCATATATTGGGTCCTACAAGCTCAGAGGGGATAGAAGATTCTCCAGGCTCTTCTTTTGGACACCTAGTCATACTCTTCTTCTATTTCTGGGTCTGATCTGGACATCACAATATCTTCCCCATAACGTACTTCTCACATTCTGAATGTGAATAAGAGAATGGGTGGTTTTCCGTAAACCTTTCCTTGGCAGCCAAAGAGATATCTGCATCTGAAGGTTTAAGGAATAATTTCCCGGACCTCTCAGGATTTCTGAGTTAAACCTCCTGACAGTTTGAACAATTAATCAGTGGAATAACGTGCTTCCAGAAGTTGTGAGTGTGCCGAGATTCGAGGTTCTTAAGAAGAGATTGGACAACTGTTTGTCTAAAATGGTGTAGGGTTTCCTGCTGGAGCAGAGGATTGGACTAGAAAACCTCCAAGGTTCCTTCCAACTTTATTATTCAGTTAATGGATCTGATTTAGTCTGGTGTATATGATGGCAGTAGAGAAGTACAGGACAATCTACGGATCTTTCCCACAATTGCTATTCTGAGCCATACCCATTCCAATCAATAAAATCCTTCAAATTGATATTGCAGAGTCATGATTTGAGATTGTCTGCAACTTCATCTTGCGTGTGTCCTTCAGGCAGCATTGTTCGAAGAGAACTGATAGATTCAATATAGTGAGGATAGTTAGGAAGATCTGGTAATAAGAGTGAGTGATAAGTTATGGAAAACAGGATGTAAGTAAGTGGAGGAAAGCTAGTAATTATAGTTATAATGTGAAATGATTAATTTCATCTCTTTTTTTCCCCTTTCCCTTCCTGAATTTCAGTTGGACAAATAAGCATTTAACTGGTAGTCCATTGTAAAGAAGGATAATCTGGTTTATACTTCTTTTTCATAGGGCCTGCTGGAATATAATGGAAAAATAATGGAGGCATGAGGTCCAAGAATTAAAGTTACCGATCTGCCTATCAGCCAATAACAGCGGTTCTTTCGTCTCACAGCATATTTGTTAGCCTTTTTACAAAGCCCTTTCAAACCTGTTGCTATTGGGATGAAAATAATCACAACATTACTTCAGCAAGAGAAGTATTAATTATCCCGTTAATTCAGCCAACTTTATCCTGGAGCTGGAGTGGGGAGATTGAACTTTTCAGAACATTTTGTATTTTGGGGGATTCAAAAAGTCTTGTGCAATGCTAAAGACTGCCATTTTGCCTCTTAAAATTCTTCAAAGAAGAGTCAAAAAATGATCTAGGTTTTAGGCCTTGAGACTACATGCTGCCTTCTGGGCCAAAGATTGTCCACCCTATATGTAGATCAGTATTATTTATCAACAGAGTCTCAGATAGAAAGATATTTTCTCATTAGCTGGCTTTTTAAAAGGGAGAATGATTAGGAATTGAGTTTTGAACTTTTTTCTATGCATAGCTATCATTCTTTGATCAACATGGGTAGTTGTCCATACTACATGGACAGATTTCCTGCAAAATACTCTTAACTAGACTGAAGATTAGGCAATTGGATGTTAACTTTTTCCCTCCGTTTTGAGCAATATGGATCTATAGATTCTCTAGACATGTCAGATTAAAGATGATGTCTTAAATTTTACTGGCCTTAGGTGTGAACCTAGCATGAGGTTTCCTACTGTGGATGGAATTAAGGACACAACTGCTATCCTTATCAATAGATAAGAACTACCGTTTCCTACAATTTCATATGGCTAAGGAATTTGACACATCTGGCTGCTTGGATAGGTAAAAATGGTTTGGAATTTAATTTACTAGATTTGGTGGAAAATCAACTATCTATAGAGTTTAAATTATTACTGCTTCTCATAACTTAATACCACTGGAAAGAAATTAAAAGACAAATTCACATGTTAATTTTGGGGCTATATGATGATGATGTCTTATTATTGGCAGTTTATTTATTGATAAGAATAGTTAAGAAGCCATCTGTGATACCACAGACTCTTGGTTCCAAGTCAGTGGCAAGAAACTTGTTCATTTAAAATAATTCTGTGGGTGGTTTTTATTTGTCCAAATACAGGTAGTCCTCAACTTACAACAGTTTGTTTAGTGGCTATTCAAAGTTACAGTGGCACTGAAAAATGTGACATATGACTGTTTTTCACAGTTATGATCTTTATAGTATCCTCTTGATCATGTGATCAAAATTCAGATGCTTGGCAACTGACTCATATCTATGATGGTTGCAGTGTCCCGGGGTCATGTGGTCACCTTTTGTGACCTTCTGACAAGCAAAGTCAATGGGGGAGCCAGATTCACCTAACAACCAGGTTACTAACTTATCAACTGCAGTGATTCACTTAGCAACTGTTGCAAGAAAGATCGTAAAATGGGGCAAAAGTCACTTAACGAATGTCTCATTTAACAACAGAAATTTTGGACTCAATTGTCATCGTAAGTCAAGGACTACCTATAATGATTTGCAGTGTCTGTCTAGGAATGTGAGTTTTAGAATTCAACCATTAGAAGAGGATGGCTTTGTCATTTAAAGTAGTTTTCACATAAGAAAGCTCTTTGGAGGGGGGATAATAACACGAGACCCATCACACCTTTCAAAGATGACCATATGGATCAGGCTATCTATAATTTCTCCCATTTCGGAATTCCATATAATCCTGGCTCTGCTGTCCTTCACTGTTTCTTGCTCTATTTTGTTAATAGTGCTACAGTGTGTGAGTTATCTGTTTGCGTGTTTTCACTCAAGGTCAACCAGATTCCCATTATTCTTTCCTTGATTATTTCTATTTTTCCCCTCCTGCGTTTGTTGGTTATGAACTGATTACATTCTAGAATTCATGGTCTAAGCAGAATTTCAAAGACAGGTGCAGGGCAGTATCTATTCTATCACTTGTTCCTCTGATGTAGTGTCAGATTGGTTTCCTCAAAGTGTTATGCTAAAATGGAGCTAGTTGTTGTTGTTTTTTTGACTCCGTAGAGGCAAAAACCAAGCAGCTCAATTAATCATGCAAATTACAAAGGCATGATTGGCAAAATGCATGCGTATTAGCATTGCATTGATTTGTCCGGTCTTTGGAGGTGTCAGCTTAAGATTCCCTTTAACGAGATCCTCATTTCCCTGCAGAATATCCAAGGTGTAGGGCACTGCAGTAAAAATCAGTAGTGTGGACAATGTTGCAATTAATTCAATTGATCTCACTTCTAAGGAGCAAGCATGGGATTGGCTGTTTGCACACATGATATGTTTTTAAACATGCCTTTGAGTATTCCTCCCCTATTTGTGTTGAATTGTTTTGTTCAACACAAAGCATCTGAGGCCGCATTTAAGTCATCTCATTACATGATGAAGAAATGCAAAGAGCACTTCCTTGTCAGTTCCAAAGACAAAGGGAGCTATCCATCTTCACAATACCTCCCAAGTTCCATTGCAGCAAGATGCCAGTGGTAAATAGTCTGGATTTGTATTCCAGGGCTTGATTTAACAGGCAACTTGCGGCCCAAATCATCCCCCTGATTCCTTCCGTCTAGTTCACCACAGAGAAATCTAATCATATGCTAAAATTCCCAAGCCTGCTCTGATCCCTAGCATTGCCTTCTTTAACAGTGAGTTTAACTGGCGAGAGCTCAAAACAATAGAGCCAAGAGGGCCCATTGAGAAATAAGCGGAAGCTCATTTTCAAAGCGCTCTGGGGAACCTCATAAGTTTGCAGATGTTCCAAAAGTTTGCTTCAACTTTAGGGGAAATACTTGGGGCAGTCCCTTTTTCCCAGTGCTCACTGAAAATTGATCATGCTTACTAGGCCTGCGCAATGTTTCAGATTCCACTTGGCAGGGATGCTTTGGAATGTCAGAAGTTGTGTCTGAATCAGGCATATCCAGAATCAATTGCCTGAAGGAGTTGGTTGAAAACTACACTAAACAGGATCATTTCACAGTGTGGCAGGTCCAGTGTGTTCCTCCCTGTTGTTTATTTTTTCATATCTATTTTGGGGCACATTTCCTAAATCAATTGGACCAATCCCTTTAGATCAGGGATGTCAAACTCGATTTCACTGAGGGCCGCATCAGGGTTGTGTTTCACTTCAGGGCATGCCCAGGGTAGGCGTGGCCAGCTCCATATCACTCATGTCGGGGCACCTGTGGCAGCCCAAACATTCTGCCAGAGAAAACGGGCTCCCGAGCTTTGTTTTTGGCTGTGATGGCCTCCTGCAACCCTCTGCCAGTGAAAATGGAGTTCATGCCCTCCTGAGCTCCATTTTTGCTGGCAGAGGTACCATGGGTAAGGTGACCAGATTTTAACATTTGTAAAGCGGGACACCATTGAGGGGGGGGAGTTTGGGTTATTGATTAAAAATTTGGTCTATATGGAGCAACAATGGGGAATGGGGATTTTGCAGTATCTTTCCCCTG
>JANHFK010006322.1:22675-51837 GCA_036250565.1 Sibynophis collaris
ATGGGGTTTTTTAAGGGGTTTTACAGTTTATTTAATTCGTTTTTAATATGCTTTTATATTTTGTACTCTTTGTTTTTAAATTTACTGTAAACCGCCCCAAGTCCCGCAAGGGAGAGGGGCGGTCTAGAAATCGAATAAATAAATAAAAAAATAAATAAAAATAAAAACCACAATGGGTATGTCTACATACCAATTTTGCCTCCTGGACTGCTATCTTCATCCTGCTGTGCAGTTCTTTGCTAGATCTTCATCTACTTTTTCAGTTTGCCATCACTACCTCTGGGGAAGTACTAAATGCAGAAGCTAAGTAGTAACTGATCCTTTCCCATATTCTTCTTTTATTATAATGGTGGAATGGCAGCTAGATGTCACAGCATTTTATTTCAGCAGGACAGGGAAATCCCAGAACTAAGATGAGGAGAGTCTTCCCATTAATGAGGAACTACACACCCAGCTGATACAGAGCAGACACAGAAAATCTACCTTTGCTGTCTTAACTTCTGAACTGAGCTAATGAATCCTATGTTTTTTAATAAATGTGATAGTCAGCAAACCTGCTACTGGGTTCTTGCTGATTTTTAATCTTTACTTTACTACTGTTAACATAGATGTGCAATGACTTTTCAATTTAGACAGGACTTTTCCTCTCTTCTACATATAGATGCTAGAATTAAACAATGAATCTTTTATATTTAAAGCATGAATTTGATAACTAACTGAATTATAAACTTTCCTTGAAGGTCTGCCTCTTTTTTGTTAAGGGAAAAACAAATTAAATTGTATATTAAAGCTTTTTTTTAGCAATGGTTTGCCTAAAAGAACATTAAGTTCTGTAAAGAACTGATAATAAAAAGTAACTATTATCTATCTGACAAAGAACTTGTAAAAAAAAACAGAGAACTGCATGTTTTATAACGAGTGAATGATTACACATATAGTTATAACTGATGATTATATAACTACAGTTATTAACTGATGAGGAACATTCATTCTTTCCAAAGCATTTTTAAAAGTATTTTTGACTGTATTAAAAATTGACATTAAAAAATCTAATGATTCAGAAAGTTTTGATTGAAAAATATATAGCAAGAAATGTTCATGCAATCAAATATGATTTTTTATTAATTGATAAAGCAAATAACTGGCTTGGTTCAAATGTTTCAATAGAGCAATATATTTTTCAAATATTTTGTTGCTGGAGCAGCATTGTTTGAAAACCTTAATGAAGATAGCAAGAAAGTACAAATGTGAGAATTAAAAAGCGGTCTCCAGATAGATATGAAGTTTCACACCATTTAAAATTCCAATTTTAACTTTTAATCTTTCAACTTATTTCACTATGCCAAATATAAACTTTTCTTTTTGGCAAGTGAAAAACTATTTTAATTCAATTTTTAGCACAGAATAAAAACAATAAAATTAAGCCCCCAATAAATTTATATTGTTCAAACTTCCCATTACAACTTTAAGAACCTGTATTTGGCTTTTTGTATAATTTAAAAATTAAGAACAAAAAGTTAATTTTGAAAATGGATGTCCAAAATGCAACTGCCCAAAAAACCCTGCACAATTTGAGATAATTCAGAGATAAGAACTGGAAATAAAACTGTCAATCATATCTTTGTGTATTTTTTTTATGATCATATCTAAAATATCATGTCATGTTTTGATCAGTCACAGCCACTGTAATCACTATACAAGGATATTACTTTAGTCAAACTAAAGAAGGTAGGTTGCAGCACTCCTGTGAGGGAAATAATGTTTATTGAACATTATCAATAATGTTTGACCTAAGTAACTTCCATATGTGGGAATCAATTCCCAGAATTTTCAGTAATAGCCAACATTTGCAGAAATTCTTGGAGCTGAGGTCCACAGATCTAGAAACCAACCAAATTGAAACTATGGTTTAGAGCAAAGGCAAGTAAGAGGAGAAACTACATAAAGGTACATAAAACTATGCAAAGTATGGAAAATGCAAACAAGAGAAGTTTCTTTTTTTCCAATAAAATAAAACCAAGGAATGAAGAATAAAATGTACTTTTATTCAACACACAATTAAATTACAGAATTTTGCAATTTTCTGGGTGGGTGATATAGACCAATTTATACAACTTTAGGGAGAGACTAGATAAATTAATGAAAGACCTGTTATCAATGGCTGCCAGTCTTGATGACTGTATATTAGTTCCTGATTATAAGTTGTTAGAATGTTTACAGTGTAAAATGGCTATTGTTCTGCTGTCTATACTTATAGGCTGCCCAAATATCCCCAGTTAAATACTGTGTTATATAGAATATTGGAGCCAGAGAAGTTTTGGAGAGATTCTCCTGTGCTTTTATATTATTATCTATTGCTACTGCCAACAATATAGGGATGGATAGCCTAAATCTGTCCTCATATGTCCTCAGAAACACAATATGTATTTTTTGTTTGTTTGTAATGTTTTAATGGACCATAGACAAATTGATTAAATAAATATGCACTTGAACTGAATATGTTAAATAGAAAGGGCATGTGTCTCTAGGATATGATATACTGTTGATCCAATGAGAGGAAAATGCCCTTGGAAAAAAGAAAAAATAAGTAAACACTTAATTCTGAAATACTCCCAATGCTCATTGTTTAAGAAGAACCAGCCTAAGCAATCTTAAATTGTTTAACAGTAGGATTGTGCAAAGCATTTGAAAAAAATATTTGAAAACATATGTTAGTGTGAACGGAACATTTCTCTCAGAATTCTTACAGAAGTTGTGTCTTTTGCACAAATCGCACAACTCCTAGAAAAGAGTTCCTCATCATCTCATACGCTTGTGTATGCATGGTCATTTCACTTTATAGTGGGTTCTTTGGAAAAGTTATTTGTGCACACACAGATAATTGAGAACAGCTTTTGAAGCATAAGCCTTGCAAATTTAAAGAACGGTGTTTCATTCATACTAATATGCACTGTGAAGCATCTCCTTCAAATGCTTTGCATGGTCCTACTCAAGAACATTTCCACTGTATTTTTCCTCTTTGAGTTTTACCATTCTAAAGAAAACATCAAAAAATGTAAGAATATTCTTCAAACATTATGCACAATATTCAATAAGACAGACGTAAAAAAGGTATCTCAAAATACCTTATTTGCTAATCCTTAAAATGCTGACAAATGAACTTTTTTTAAATTTTAGCATTTCAATGTTAAAATAACATACTTTTTTATTTTTATTTTATCATTGAACTAATAGTGTTTTGTGTATCAGCTTGCTAAATAATCAAGACACATAAGCAAAAATGTACCTGGAATTGAGATGTATACATGTGTAACAGAACTAACTTGAGCTTTTTATTCATTTTTGGATGCTTGGAACATTTGGGTTTTTGTATCTTGGAATATACTAAATATCGATAGCTTTAGCTAATAGAGGCATGCGCATCTAGACTGAATATATAGTGTAATAACATAGAGAAAGAAAGGTAAAATGCAAAACAGGCATCACAACCACGATGGTATCCCTTTCAAATTTTCAGCTTCTTGTCTTGTCATTCTTCTATAATATTCGTCAATGATCTTGCACTCACAGGAAAACTATAACTGTAGGGATTTTTTTCTATATTTATTCTTTCATGCTATATTGTATTTTATAGGCTATAGTTCTTCTGCTACCAATAGAGGCACTGACCTGGGAGAGAGGGCATTCTTTGGCTAACGTGCTCTGATTCATCTCTTTGAGCAATTCCTTTAAGGCATTGCGGACTGTGGCATGGTTCCACTGTTCTGCTGGCAAATCCTCTAGCTTTGAACAACTGCAAAGACAGAGAACACGAGAATAGACAGATGGGGAAAGCGCTGCATGCAAACATAGCTGTTCTTTACATGGAAAAGCTATGTTAAAACCAAACATAACGAAGAACAGGACATTCATATTTTATATGTCATTCTTTTATACCGTTTAGAAATTTCTTCTAGCTACAATCCAGAATCTAGGAAGATTTGAACATAAATAACTAAATACAGAACTGTGCAAATATTTATGTTGCCTATCACGGGCTGAATAAGTTCTCAACAATTGTATCTTAGCAGATTGCAAGAGCCTTTGAGCCCAATATTTATTCCTGAATTTCTGGTTAAAATCTCAAAACCTTTAAAAGATATTTATTTCCCAGGTATAATGTGAAAAAGATTAGTCAGGCTTTATATAATTATAGTACCTGTGGAAAATTCTCTTTTAAAGAGAGACTACCTTAGCCTGTGTTCTAATGTCTAGTTAAAGTATCACCCAGCAAGAGCTGCCAGTTGCAATTCCTTTCTTATATTGCTTCCCACTTCAAAATGAGCTCAGAAATTAATGAAGATAGCATGTGTTAATCTCAGTAGTAATGGTGTGATTGACAGAACAACTCAGGATTAAAAAAGGGCAGATGTTCAGTAGTGCCCACCTTTGTAATTGAATTTTCAGTGTCACAACATGATAGACGTCTTGTAACATGTCAGCTACTGTTGCATCAGGTACATCTGTCATATAACTTAAAGGAAGAGGATTCCATTTCCCAAGTTTGATTATTCCTGCAAACAAACAAAACATGAAATAATCATAAACACATATTTCTATCTATATATTTATATCCAAACCTATATCTAGAAAGTTTACCAATTATGCTATTTATTACAATAGCAGAATGTTCTCATGAAAATGTATTGTAAGTATGGAGGGTCTAAAGTTCGGCAGCTTGTAAATCTAATTTTATAACCTTGAAAAGTCCTATAAATATATAATTTTGGTTTTGAATTAAAAAGAAGCTAAAAAGAACTGGCTCATCATGTTTAATATAATATACTACATTGATTGACAGTGGCTTTCTGAGCTATTTGACAACAATAACAAAATCTAGTTAATGCATGTTGTTATATACTAGGCCTATACTAGACCTATGAAATGCTTCAAACTCCAAAAAAGCATGCCACTGTTCTGGGGTACAAAAGTAGTACCTGTTTGCAAGACAGGTGTGATATTTGTGCTTCCATTCATTCTGGAGCATCTTTACGGAAACAAATCAAAAATGTTGCATAGCCCTATATAACATAATCCTTTAGAACAGGTTACTAAACATTTGCTGGACCAGAACTGTTATGGAAAGGCTGCTAAAGAGAAGTATTTATTGCTTGACACAGAATGCCTAAAACATATCACAAAGAGAACAGAAATGTTAAAAACATGCCATTGTTTCGGTATTAAGAATTCACAATCTGGTGCTAAACAGGCTGCAGTATAAATAGAGCCTATACTCTTATCATGCATTATAACGTACAAAGCTCATTCGCTGTACCATATGTCTTCAGAGCTGGCTCTTTATGTTGTATTCCCCTTGCCAACAAAAAAGTTGCTTCTCTTAAAGGGGATAATATCTAGAGATTATGTAATTACAGATCACAAAAGCATCAGACCTACTATTGATAATTACTTGGGAGTAAAAATAACTGAAGATGTAATATGTACTATATTTACTATATATTTATTATAATTGATTGAATATGAAAAGTTAGAAATGGATAACAAGGACACTGAACCTTCTCTCGAGTCAAACCTAAGTTATGCTCAAACAATACTCTAGTGTATAATATAGTTGTATAGTTTGGTGTGGTGTGTGAATTCAGTATAATTAGTTTATGGTTTGGTCATTAAATCAACCCATAAAAGCAAGTGGGACCGTAAATAGTTCAGATGAAATTTTAGAAAATTACCTCAACCTTTCAAAATGCTAGAATATTTAATCAGGCAAGGTAGCTACCGGTAGTTCAGGAGTCAAAAATATGGTTGATATGGAGATAGGTCAACCAAGTTACACTGAGAATGAATGAAAAATCTTGACACAAATAAATAGGATCTTATAAAGCACAGTTTTCTTTTTTTTTTCAAGTGACAAAATATGCTAAAAAATTCCTAGGATCTCTGTTCAACAGGCAAAACTCTAGTGTTAGAAAATTGGCTGCATACAGGTTAACTTTTTCCCCCTTTCTTTTGTCCTTGGTCCCCCTCAAATTTTGAAACACAGTTTGAAAAATCCTATTGTAAGAAACAGACAGTATAAGACTGCAGTTGTGCTACTATGATGGTTGTCTCTACTTTCTTAAAAATGAAGAAACTGTCCTGGCAAACAGTCCAGAAACACAGGTGTTACCATAACGCTCAGTGCTTTTGCACATAAACACCTGCTGCAAGTCCTTTTTGTTACAGTGCTGCAGACATGCACTTTTTAAAAGCGTTATTAGTTATGGATGAACACTTCTTAGCTCTCTTTGATATTCAGTTTTGTCTAGTTCCAATATCATGCTATTTTTGAAAATAATTATACCTGGAGAAAGACACCATATTCTATCTTAAGAAAATTCATGCAGAGCATGTTCAAGGTAAAAACTGACGTGTGAAATATCAAATATTACTCTTTTTGTTTGTCTATTGTCTCTAACTTAACATCTGACCTTCCTGGATATTGCTTGCAAAATTGTATTGTAGGTATGCTTCATATAATACTTTGAAAATATGGCCAGTAGAAAGACAAAAATAAAATATTGATTCTTCTTAGGGCACAGCCAGATATCCACATTGAAGTACAAACCACTAATTCTTGACCTGCCAGAAAAATAAAATGACACAGAATTTGATTCTCCAACAACCTCTCAATAAAGCGGTTGTCAGGTGGTGTTGTCCTTATAATGCAGGAGAAGTTAAGGAATGTAATTTGTGCATTTCTCCTTTTATAATGGAAAAAAGGAAGAGTGATACAAAGACAATGTCAGATAAAGGAAACCCGAGTCTGGGACACCAGACAAAGCTTCTCAGACAAGACCCTCCTTAGATCTCACAAATTGGTTTCCTAATCTGGTCTACTTCAAAGAGCTGACATCTTCTCATGAAACATCAACTACCAGCAAGAAAATCAAACCCAAATTACTCTTACTGACTTAGTGTGAGTTGGTACTGGGCAAGTGTAAACAAGTTTAGTCATCTGTCAACTTGTTGACATAGGCTATTTCTGAACACGGGTTCAGTGTTCAAAAGAGTGTTAAACTCATATCCAAAAAAATAGGTTGACAGGTTCAAAGCAGCATTAAGGAACACAGAATCAATTGGAAAACTCCCCCTACAACTTCACCTTGTGCCTTTCCTCTGACCAGCCAGAAATGTAGACATGGGGTACTGTCAATTTTTCTTGACATGTTAATTGGAAATAAGCACCAGAGGCATTCATGCAGACAAGAGCTTCTGACAGATAGAATTTGTAGACAATCTAATAAAGCCGTTACGTATGAAAGAATTGTAGTGACTGCTAAAACCACCTGTTTCCAAACATTTCTGCCCACCTAGTATATTCAGGCAGAGTAAGTGTACTCCAGGTACCCTCAGTTCCATCTTGTGGGACTGAGGAAGCATGTTTTCTCTGTGTCCAGCCCACTGAAATAGCATCCCCCATAGATATAGAGGTTGCAGAAGCCACAAATGGATTAAGATGTTTGAGCAGTCCCTGTCATGTTTTCAGACATGTTTTTCTACAGATAGTCCTTGACTTACAACTAGATATTTAACAACCGTTCAAAATTACAATAGACTTTTAAAAAGCTACTTACAAACAAGTCCTTGAAGTTATGACTGCCACACCCATCTCATAGTCATGTAATTGAATTTCAAGTGCTTAGCAACAGGCTCACATTTAGGACTATTTGCAACATCATGCAATCACATGACTATGATTTGCAATGTTTTTTGCCAGTTTTAGCAAAAAAAAATGCCTATTCAGAAAAATGGATGTGCATAACAAACATGTGATTGTACATGTTTACAGTTGTAAAATCAAGTTGATCACATAACACAGGGATGTCAAACTCGCAGCCCGCAGGCCAGATGCATCACGTGCTGGCCACCCCCACCCCCAGTTTAGCAAAGGGGGGGGGGGAAGTTGCAATATGTCACATTATGACAACATGTCATCTAGAGTTTGACACACCTGACATAACACCTCAACTTATAACCACAACAACTTACAACTAAAATTCCTATCTTCATTGTGGTCATAACTAAAGGACTATGTATACTGTTATCTTTTTTCCAAATTTGTAGGCTGAAGCAATAGAAAATCCACCTGTTAAGGAGAATCACTTTCAATTAAGCATAGAACATGTGTGTCTTTTGTACACAGCAACTATGTGACATGGCTCACATTATTCCAAAATAATCCATTTTGATTTAATTTTCATTTCAAAAAAATTTGGGTATCAGATAGAAAGACTATCGAAACATCAAGTCCTAATGCAAATAATCCTGAAGAAAAATGGTTCTTCTATTTATAATGTGTGTAAACTATACTTATATTTGAGAAATGTGCATTAGAAATACAAAAGTTACTCCAACCTTTTTAAAAAAGAAATCTCTCAACTTGGAATAGGAATGGAATAAAGCAGACTTAATGGAAAACTTAAAAACCAAACAAAGTCAGAACTAATGTATACTTGTACCTAACAGATAATTCTGAAAAGTAAAATACTTGGTTTATCAATTTAAAAATTAAAGGAACTATGGCCAGTGGAAGAAAGAGAACTTGAACATATAAGCACAATAGGTGACGTTGACTGACACTGCATTTGAACTACATCACAGAGAATTTATAAGTCAAAAGTATACATGTATTGTTCTCAAGACAAACCTAAAAGTCAGAGTCTAGCCATAGTACAGACAGAATATGGTGAAACAAATTAGCTCCAGATATACAAAGGAATGCGACAAAGTTGTATGTTTTCCCCTTATCTATTCAACCTATATGTTGAAAATACATTAAGAGAAGCTGGATTGGTAGAAGATGAGTGTGGTTTTAAAACTGATTAAGATACTGAAATGGTAGACAGCTTCTGCCTTTTAGGATCAATAATTAACAGTAAAAGAACAAGCAGTCAAGAAATATATTGCAAACTAGCAGCTGGCATGGAGGCCATAAAGAAAATTGGAAAAATGGTTCAGACAGCTTGATGTGTTTATACCTTCAAATATCAAAATAGTGCAAATGGTGGTATTCCAGAATCTATGGAAATGAACATTGGATGTTATAGAAGCAGGTTAAGGTTAAACTGTTTAAAAACATTTTTGAACTTTTGGTTTTGGAGAAGACTCCTGAGAATATTGTGGCCAGACAAGAAATCAAACAAATTGTTCATCAAATAAATCAACCCACTTGAGTCACAAATAACCAATCTCAAATAATCTCACTTCAGACACATTATGCAAAGACCTTGTTCTGAGGCTCTGATTTTGGAAAAGGTGGAAGGAAGGAAAGAGGACAATCAGTAGCAAGATGGATAGATTCAGTTACAGTGAAGATGAAGGCATCATTGAAAGACCTGAAAGATGAAGTTAAGAGACCAATCGTCACAGGGGAAAAATCTACATAATCACTAGGAATTAGCAGTAATATGATGGCAAATAATCAATACAAACCTTCATTCAAAAAGCTACAACTAAGAGCATCAAAATTTGCTCAGGTGCAGAATTTTGTTACATGCATAATTTTCTTATGTTTTTTCCCCCTACTTTCAGAAAAAGTTGCATGGACAGAAATTTGATTCCTCCTGAAAAATGTGTCCAGTCCAAGAAATAAAAATTCTGTCTGAAACAGTCTTAATTTGAACTCTTTGATTTTCAATCTTAGGCCTGAAGAAATATTCAAGAACAAATATATAGAATGATGTGAAATGTTTGGTAATTGTACAAAAAATTATTTAGAGTGTATCACAAATAATTTCACATGAAAACATTTGCTTCAGCATTTGAAAACCCATAATGGAGCCGTTGAACAAGTTCTTGGTATTGTTCTATTATGGCGTTTTATTACTACTTCATTGTTTATAATATTTTATATTATTTAAATGTATTTTGATTTCTACAAGCAACCTATACATTCAATACAAGATAGGCACTTTTGTATCAATATATTTCAAGTAACTCCACATTATCTATCAGCTCTAGCAGGTTGCTAAATGGCTATTCAACTTTGGCAAAATTAGGCCTTAATCAGAAACAAACACCTACTTATAGTTCCCACATTGTTGTATTGTAATAAAAACATGCAAAACTATTATTTTCACTAAAGAAAATGGAAGCCAGTAAACATTATCTTGAGATTCTATTTTCCTTACTGCTTTCTATCAACCATATACAAAAGAACTTATTTAAATATACCAAACAGATTGCCTTGTAATTTTATATACTGTACAAGTTTTGCGTTTTGTTGCAAGAACATTAGTCTTATGTAATAGATGCTGTTTCACATTTGGGAAATATTATGCCAAAGCCTAAATTTAGATTAGATTAGTTTAATATAAGCATTAAAGAACTAGCAAAATTAATTAAAAAAACTCTATGTAGAAAACACAATTAAATAACATTTTCTGATTGATTATTTTAGAAGCAGTTATTTAATTTCAAAGCCTTTTTTCTTTAAAATAAATAAATAAAGGGGACACAATATTGGCCTAGATATAAAGGCAATGCAACTGATATTTCACATATTGAGACTTTTCTAGACTTTAAACAAAATACCAAAAGAAATTTCTTCCCTTTTCCTCTTTTTAATAATAAACAGGATGACCTTCATATATTAGCTTTCCAAAAGAGTAATATTTTGGTAAAAACATGCTTTGAAATCAAATTATTATTTTATATAGCATGTCTCAAAAGAAAGCATTGCCAAAATCTAGATCTGAAACAGAAAGAGGCAAGTCTGGTAAATGAGTTTCATGAAGAGTTCAAAGCTATAATAAGCCTCCAACTTCCCTGATTTGATTAATCAGTACTTAATGAATGAAGGGCAGAGAAGTCTAATTTATTTTATGTTTTCATGTCTCCATGACATGGGCAGACTTGAAAATAATCCTTTTAATTTATGCCCATATGTGAAACCACTGTAAGGAGTAGAGTTGGGCCCCAACTATGGAAAAAAAACTCGACACACTAGACAAACTTTACTCTGCTAATATAAACTATTGTGCTTACCCTTAATGGAACTCACAACATGTTTAAATGTTTAAAGCTAGACTACAGAAAAGCTCTAGTTTGCTGTTTTTAATAGTAGGCCTCAAATTGTATTGATATCAATGTTGGACACATTTGACTGTCCTTACAAGGGAATTTCCAGGCATTTCACAGATAGTATTATTCATGAGTGCGCAGAATGTATTAAGTCTGCAAAACATCAACTCCAAATGCTTTAGAACTCTAAACTACATTTTCAAGCATATTGTTCTCAAACAGAACACCTGCGTTTTGAGAGTTTGCTCTGGGAGAAATTCCAATTGCTTCCAGCAGCTGCATTTTAGGTGTTGCATGCCATTCATATATCTGTTGCTATTGGCTAAGGCTGAGCAGAGGTTGGAGAATAGGAGGAGTAGAGCTCATCAGCACCAGTAGAGCTGTTCTGAACCTAACTACTTTTTGTGAAAGACAAAAAAGGACTACTAAAAGGAATCTGAAATTGGGTTGGACTCATATTCTTCTATTGGATATGCTGCTTTGCAGGAAATAGGAATGGGTGGGGGGATTGTCTTGGCTTTGAAGGAATGAAATAAGATGAGTGTATAGAGCAGAAAGAAGGGAGTGAGCCTCCTACCAATGCAATTCCTCCAGTCTTGCAAATCAGTCCTGTAAGGTTTAAAAAGATATTTTCTTGACCCACACTGCAAGAACTCATGCTCCAAAAAAATGCCCCAGCTCAGAAGTATACATTGGTTTGCTCTTTCTAAGTGGCAAGGACAAAACAGGATTACACAAACCTTACCACATCCACAAATTATCCAGTGGGCACACTGGGAAGAGCAATTAAATCAGCAGTAAGGTTAATGTAGGTTGCTTATGCCGCATTAAACCTCCCTTAATATGCAAGGGGTGAAGACAAGGCCTATGTTTTTTCATCATATTTATTCAAGGCTCAGGTATCTTTCATGTCTCACTTGCCCTCCTATCTTTTTTTGTGCCACATAATATGTGCAAAAATGACTCACTGGTAAATATAACTTGCAACTAAGTGTTTGTTTAAAAAAGAAGATATTTGTATTACTTTTCCTGATCCATGTAAATAAGATAAACACATTCTAAAAACATTAAGAAAATGTTGGATGTTATCAAAGATATGCATAATTCTACTTCACTGGCAGTAAGAAGCAAAAGGGACAGAGGAAGAGTCCTAACACAATGAGAAAATACATGCTTTGCTGTGCAGAGCATCCAAGATTATCCCCAGTTCAGTTAATAGGACTGAACAGCTTCTTTCAACTCATGCCTTGGGAAGCTTTTATCAAACTGCCAGTCATTATTAACTGCTCAAACAGAGCAGTGAATCAGCTTAGGCCCAATGCTCAATAGTTTAGTCTTACAAGGAAAGGCCATAAGTTCATACACTTGTTTTTCCTCCATCCTGTAAAAAGATTGGAAGATTGATTTTCAGACAAGCAGTTTATCATGTCCATAGCAAATTATAGATTAGAAACATGGTTCAAGATAATCAAAATAGTCATTTGAATTGCTCTACTTTCTTCTTTTCCATGGTATCAATAGTACAGCCATTTCTATACAATAACTAAGTGCTGATGACTGAGACTACTTCTTTCCTCCTTCTCCTCCCATCCCGTTTTCCTTATGAAGTAAATCCTTTGACTAAAAACCACAAGAATTCTGTTGGCATCTTTTCCAACCAACACATTATTTTAAAAGGCAAAAATTTTCATGAGGTGTACCTCACTTCATCAGTTTCAGCAGTTCATTAACAGACAGTATCTGATTAAATGAACTCATTGTTTCAGCTCATACCTTTTAATAGAATGTGCTAATAGGAAAAAGACCTACTAGACTCCTGATTTCTTTTGCCATAGACTAACATAGCTCTCTTCCTATAACATCCTTTGATTGTAACTTTGCAAGCAGCACTCTCATACTACTGATCCTTATAAACTTCTTCTAGGAATCTTTTTGACAAAATATTACAACATAACAGTTTTTAATCAATGAATAACTACGTTCTGTCATCCTGAAGCTAGTAGATATATTTTTATGCATAAAATATTTGAGGAAGGAAACACTGCGAAAGAAACAGACACTATATATGTTACATTAGCCACACTTTATTCTATCTCCACACCCTGACTCACTTGGTAATGTCTATTAATATAAAACATATGACATAATGTCATCACTCTTTCTGTTTCTATTAGCCACAGACAGTGAAGTAAAGCAGGGATACATACTGATGTCATATCATGCATTTTAGATTTATTAGATGCTACAGAAGTGTAGCATGTGTGCCACTCTCGTAACATCCGATTCCAGAAAGGCCTATTGTACTGTCAAAAAGCAAACAAATACAGGAGAGATAAAACCTCAGATAGAAGATCCAAAATAAAAATGTGTTGGGTACCATACTTGCATGGGTGAAGTAGAATAGAATAGAATAGAATAGAATAGAATAGAATAGAATAGAATAGAATAGAATAGAATAGAATAGTTGGAAGGGACCTTGAGGTCTTCTAGTCCAACCCCCTGCTCAGGCAGGAACCCTATACCATTTCAAACAAATAGTTGTCCAATCTGAACTTAAAATTTCCACTGCTGGAGCATTCACAACTTCTGGAGGTAAGTTGTTCCACTGATTAACTGTTCTAACTGCCAGGAAATTTCTTCTTAGTTCTAAATTGCTTCTCTCCTTGATTAATTTCCATCCATTGCTTCTTGTCCTGCCTTAAGGTGCTTTGGAGATATTGAAGTTATCAAAACTATCATGCACAGCTTAATCTTTAAGTGAGATGGGCAGCATATAAATTTAATGAATAAATAAATCTGTTGATAATCTCAGATTATGCAACATATTTACCTGAAAAGTGTTTTGCTTATAGAATAAGCAAAATTTATATCCTATCTTTCTTAGACGAATGTGAAACAAAACACAAAAATATTACTAACTATAAATTTATTCATATAGAAAAATCTTAGGGCAATGATACAAGTAGCATATGAATTTAATAAATAAATAAATTTCTATTTAAAACCTATTATGTATTTCCATCCTTCTAAAAGCCTGTGACAGCAATTACACATGCAAAACAAGGATAATGCAGCTAATCTTACCAAAGAGGAAACTGTTCACCTTTTGGGCAGAATTGTTACCTTCTCTTTAGCACTAATTTCTTCAGTCCTTCTCCAAAATGCAATTTATTTTAATAGAAACTATCTTCTGAATTATAGAAGAGTTTTAAGTAAATAGACTATGTGCCATCAGGTTTTTTTTCTTTATTCTTAGCTATCATAACAAATAATCTCTTACATTGTTATAAAAAGTGTCTGAAGTCTTATTTCTAGAAATATAACATTTCTACAGAAAAGTAGTTATTTGTACTCTAAAAATAAAGCCATTCCTTTCTAACTTTGTGATGTTTTTCAATGTTTATCTCTAAAATATTATGTTTTCCATTTCAGGATTTGTAAAATACTAGACAATCCATCCATGACCTGTTGGTCATCCTTTCAGAGATATTTTCTTACCAAATTCCTGAATGCCTTCAACAATGACAGAGCTTTTAATGTATCACCTTCACTGGAAAAGCTGGGATGCATTCACAGATATATTTGCCTTGAAAATAGCTCATGTTGAACCGTATATCATAGTCAAACATCTATTTTATAACGTTCTATAGTATGCCATGAACAGAGAAGGCTACATGTGAGTTCTTGTGCAAGGAATTGGGACTATACCATCCAGCATGGACTGCTATTAATGTATCAACCATCTAGCTTCCTGGCAGCAGCCTGCTACAAGCTCCTGGAATTGCTCAGAGCCAGTATTAGAGTTTATAAGTTTCAGTCTTCTGTAACCTCAGTCTCCTTGTCTTGATAACTCCTGGGTATCTTGAGTTCATAGCTTCCATCACAGCTATGGGTTTGGCACAAATAATTGCAGCCCTAACACACATGGAAAAACATCTTGTCTTTATTTCAGAACAGATGAGATGTGACCTAGCAATGGAGCACATTAAGATAAATCCTTTGCCATAGTTAAACATCTCTTCCTTGTTAAACTGTAAAATCACAGATGCCTGGCCCTCTGGTAGGGCAGCAGAAGTGTAGTGCAGCAGGCAAGAAACTGGGAGACTATGCATTTTAGTCCCACCTTAGAAAGGAAGCCAGCTGGGTGACCTTGGACCAGTCACTCTCTATCAACTCTAGGAAGGAGGCAAGTTAAAGCCATGTCTGAATTCTTGCCAAGAAAGCTGCATTGACTTGTTCATGCAACCACCAGAATCAATATTGACTTGAGACGCCTCCCATCCAAAAAAGTGTGTGTATGTATAAAAATTATCATTTTAATTATCATTGTAATAGTTTATTGAAAATATGAGGGTACCAAAAATGATAATATGCCAAAAATTCACATTAACACTGATATATAGCATACATATAGTATATAGCAGCATACAACAAGTTCGTCAGATGTTAATCAGACTGTTATACTATAAATACAGTTGTCTATAACCAGTATGAAATAAATTTGAAATACTACTAAATAATAGAAATACATCTTTTTCAGTTAACCACAAATAGTTTTCTATTGATCAATGACCTACCATTTGATCAATTGGTTAGTTTTGGCTACACTGTATATAACCCATCTCAGTTTTACTGCATAAATCTATAGCACACAAATTATTTTGCGATAACATGCAGCGCACGAAAACAGATATTGAAATATATGCATTGTTTTTATCTAAAAGCTTTAGACTGTTTTAAAAAAACAGAATGTGTAGGGTAGATCTGGAAGGGATGGGGAATTTACAACCCTTCCTTTAACTTGATAAAGTATTTTTAAAAAGGAAGGAAATATTTCCTAAGTTTAAAAAAAGAGTTTGTCTGAAAAGAAAACTTTTAGATATTAAACCTCTTACACAAAAGGGTACTGTAGTACAATATTGATATGAGAAAGAATTCATTCAAGAGCTGAGATTTTAAATTTTGTTATACCTATCCAAGCCAAAAGTGATTTCAAATCATAGTAGATAGAAAAATATGTGTTCCCATTTCAGCTTTCAATTTAAATGCATTCAAAGTTCCCTGGCCTTGCTGATCATCATGACAGTTTAACTTCATTAAAATATTTTTAAAATGTATTTTCCCTTTTTATCAGAAACTCAGCGCTTACATCTTGTATACTTTCAAGAAGATGAAGCCAAATTCAAATATTTTCAATGAAGCTAATATTCTCCATAAGAATGCTACATAGGATGATATATATTTCCAAAGTACTCATTTATCAAAAGCTCTCTCAATATCAACATCAAAACAATATATATACACTAGAAAGATATATGCATAGAGAACAGCAGCATGTCCTCTTCTGCAAAGATGATTCAATGAATTCATATATTCTAATGACAATTAACTGCAGCAATTAATTCCGATTTTTTTTTAATCTGAAAAATGTATGATTTTATCAAATAGTTTCAAATATAAAATCTGCAGTGTTGGCAACTTTCTCTTTGAGGTAAACAACAGGCATAGGAAATCTCATCTATGGACCTAATCCAGATCATAGGGAGATAGGGAGGGAGATAGGGAGGAGGAGAAAGAGAAAGATCACTTTTAAGCAGCTTTGAGAATCCCATTTTCCTGATCTCCCTGAATTCTGATCCATTCTCCCCAGATGTACAGTATCGACCCCTTAATTAGAAGCTGTCCCAAGCAAAGTTTTGAAATATCTTCCACTGATGTCAATATGGATACTTTAAGATTTCTGCAATACAGGTATGAATAATTTTGAGGGGGAATACTGCTAGAAAATGAAACGCTAATACCCTCCCCTTGCCCTATGGTATAGCTTTAAAATAGTATTTATTGAATTGGATCACAATCAAAAGCTATTTTAAAAGCTTCAGTGCCAGACAGAAGATGTTTTTAAAAAAGAATGCTGCTGGGAAGAGAATTTCATACAGGATCTCTTTCAAAACTGCCATCCATTATTATCAGTAGCATGTGGCAGAGTATGTGAGAAAGCACACTGGGAACTTCATGTCAAGTGGAATGAGTATTGCCCAATATTACTACAAAATCCCAAACAGGGATTTGAAAGTCAATTCAGTTCTCCAGCCAAAAGAAATTTACTAACCCATTATTCTTATAAAATGCCACATTGCTAAACTACTAGTGGTTTATACAATGTTGTGTGTGTGTGTCTGTGTAAAAATAATAATAGAATAGTATTAATACTCTAACAATGATAAAGAATAGAATTTCAAGTTTAATACCATTATGCAACAAAAATAATTACATGCATTTTAAGTAGGTAATATACTTGAAACATTAAATATTTAAATATATATTTAATCTAATCAGAAATATGTACAACAGAGAGATGTGTGGGGACAAAAAACAGCTAGATAACTTCTAAGCATTAGTAACTTCACAGATCTCCCTTAGTGATTTAAGCAGCATATGAAAATTCTCAAAGAGAGTCTCCAGATTAGAACATGGCAAATCTGATTTTATTTTTCAATTTTTTTCAGAAAACATTCTATAAGCACATAAAAGCTTAAAATACAGATTCTGAACCATAAGAAAAAATAAAAATCTGTAAGCCAGACACACCTACTTAATGTACTAGCAAACTACTATTTCCTAAGGATGAAAAAGCTGGTACCTATCTGATTGAATCTGTCTTTCCTTGTTGGAGGGCCCATATGTTTTCCCAAATGAAATGCTCAGCTAGTGTGGGTCAGTGAAGGAAGTTACATGCTTTCATAAAAACATTCTTTCTTGGGATCACCTTCTTTCTAGAGATGCCAAGAATGATGCCTTGGTTGCTTAATTCAGGATGTTCCACATGTTAATTCACAAGATGAATTAACCAAGATGAATAGTGCTGTCAGATTGAAAACTGGTTCACCATGACAGAAATAGTGAGATACAATGACCTTTATATTCAAAAGAACAATATTCCTATAATACCATGACATGATTTTTTTAATTTTTATCCAGATTTATGCAATAATAAAGATATATTTGTTTCATGTTTTTATTTCTTATTACACTCTTTCTGATTAGAATCTTTCACAAATTCACTGTTAAGTAAAACATATTTTCGTGGTCTAGCTTACTAATAGTTCATTTTTCTTTCACTTTCTTATTTATACTAATGTTTACATAAAATACAATATACATTATCTTTTCTGTACATTATTAACAAAATGACAGATGATATGCATACAGAGTTTTCCTAAGGCTACATTTTTATTAGTTTAAGTTTCATTATATTCTGTCAAAAAAATAATACTTTTTAAAGCTCTTTTATATTTTATGGATGAGTGTCCACCATCAGTCACTATGTTAAAAAAGTTAAAAAAAAGATTTTAGGCTCAACTAAAAAGGTGCCCTAAATAATAATGTTGACAGACTTTTAAAAAATTTATTGTTTTTAATAGCAAGTAAACTTAGGGTAAGCAAATTTTATCTCTTCTCTCATTTATCTTAAGCAATTCTTTGGTACTACATGTATATATCATCTAACAACTACAAACGTCTGCTTTTATCTATTATTTTTACTGAGGATAATTTATACAAATTAAATTTACAGAGTAATTCTAACATATTTATTCAGAAAGGAGTCAAATCTTTCAAATCAGTGTTTAAAAGTGACTTTTAATCAATAATCAAATCAGCTAATTAAAATGAAAGGTAATTAATCAATTATCATTTCTTTAATTGGCTGTTAATCTTTGCTGTATTTTGAAGATTCATCTAATAATGCAAGAAAAATCTTCAAATTCAGTGAGGACATGAATGGTCTCTAGAAAAAAATGCATATATTTTAAAGAAAAGGTGAATTTAGATAACTCAGAAGGTTGTAAACATCCCTGCCACAATTTACATTATCAGCTTTGGACAGCATATTACAAAGTCAGATTTTAAAATATTTTCTTTGAACAGTTCATCAGAACTGTATGAATCAAATGAGATCATTTAACTTGATTCTGACTCCATTTGTAACAATACAGTTATGAAATATTGTGTGTTTACATGCTACTTGAAGAATAAATGAATACTGCTGCATCAGCTGTTTCATATTCATCATGAACATCTGTTAATATATTTACTAGCAAAATAAATGTTGGTACGATGTCTGATATTCTTTGATTAAATACTAATACACATACAATTATTCATGATGTGTACTTTGATTTTATGTATATGTACAGTACTCAAAAGTAACTTCTAGTATAGGGGCAAGCTTAGAAATAATTTGCATGGGAGTGCAGTTTGTACATGATTCCTCAATGATTATCCGTAGGCCGTTATAAGCATAATTACTACCTACTACCCTATCTGCGTTAGTACATGTTTAGGTACTATGAAAGAGCTATTTTATGCAGCCAATTGTTTTTTTTAAATTATTATTACATTTGTTTGCCACCCATCTCGCTACAATTGTTAAACATTTTGATGTAATACCTTGTGCCTGAGCTGCAGAGCTGTGAGAATAACCGAGAGCCAGGAGTGCAGTCTCCACTAGCTGACTAAAAAGCACATCTTTACGAACCAGAACAAACTCTGCATGTTCTTCTCGATTATCATATTCAAGAGAAGTGTCCAGTTGTTCCACGACACAAAAGACAGGGATCATCAAACCTGGAGAAAGAAAGAGGATTGAATCCAAATTAGAAACTCTAAGAAAAGTTTCTGAATCAGTACAATAATGTATCTTGTTGCAAGTTCTATTACCAAGTATAGGTAATCCTTGACTTACAACCATAATTGAGGCCAAAATTTCTGTTGCTAAGTGAAGCATTTGTTAAGTAAATCCATTTTACGATCTTTCTTGCCATAGTTGTTAAGTGAATCACTGCAGTTGTCAAGTCAGTAACAAGGTAGTTAAGTGAATCTGGCTTCCCCATTGACTTTGCTTGTCAGAAAGTCACAAAAGGTAATCATGTAACCCCATGAAACTGCAACCATCATAAATATGAGACAGTTGCTAAGCATCTGAATTTTGATCACATGACCATGGGGATGCCACAATGGTCATAAGTGTGAAAAATAGTCATGTCAGCTTTTTCAGTGCTGTTGTAACTTTGAACAGTCACTAAATGAACTGTTGTAAGTTGAGGAATACGTGTACATTTAAGGAAATCAGAAATAGGACATACATTTGTTAAGCTTATATTCCATCTGTTCTTCATGTGCTAAAAGTCATGTGCTTCTCTCTTCGGATTTACCCAGAAAAAACCCTGTGAGGTAGGTTAGCCTGAGAGTTCCTCAGTGAGTTAAACATGAATTCTTGGTTCTACTCTAATACCCTATCACTAACTAACACTGACACTGAAGCAAATAGTATTTAGGAGTATATTGACTCAGAAGATAGAGATTGCATTTGTTAGAAATGAACTCTTCCTAAACTTTCTTGATTGAGAATCGCCCAGAGTTTGGTAAAAGATGGGCAGCTATAGAAATTTTCTTAAATAGCCAACTCACTGTTTATTTTTCTGTAATAAATTGAATAATCTCACTTTAAAGGCAGGCATAAATATTTTGTACAAAAATATGAAACAAATAGAAATAACAAAAAACAATAATGTAATCCCTAATTATACTGAAATGAAGGCTCAAGCTCTTGTGCCCTTTTCTCCCACTTGTGCACTGCCAAACTTTTCTCTTTTGAGTAGGAGAGATGCCTTCCACTTTTTATGGTAGCAGATTGGGTTGAACTAATTCTCACAAGTCTATTTCAAAAGAGTTCTGAATAATCAAGTAGGTTCAAATAAAAGCATGTGGTAAGTAAGGATTAATAAACAGATTATGCAATATTGTGTATTGTAAATTATTGTGAATAATTTAAGATGAATCAAACACATAATAATAAATCATATTATGAACAATCAACTTGCTAGGTCCATTTCATCATATTCAAGTATGTTATTTATTATGCATATTTAATTATGTAAAGTGCTTTCCAAGCTGGAGAAATTCATCGTCAAAACAATCAGTTTAAATGGTTCTTGTTTTTCTGTTACCTGTACAGCAAACTGACACTTTAAAATGAAACATGGCTGGCACTCATAACCCTATTGTCAGAAATTGTAGTTTTCTGTCTGATCAAGAGTCTTTCTTAACTTGGCCAACAATAAGTAACTAAATTTCTAGTAATATCTATGGCTTGCAGAAGTCATTTGGCATAGTGGTGGGTTCCACTTACCTTCGCTACTGGTTTGGAACCAGGAGCGAGTGCACTTGCTTCTCTCACGCATGGCATTTCTGTGCATGTGCAGAATCTTCTGAGCATGCACAGAACATCCATGATGACGTTTGGATGGGTGGGCGGGGCCTCCCGCCACCACCACTACCTATAGAAACTCACCACTGATTTGACACCTTCTTTTCATTATACATTGTTCCAGGTTTGATTTTTCTACATTGTATATCTGCGTTTATTGATCTGGAACCATAAAAAGTGAAGAAAGAAGATGACTAGAAATCCTCAATGGAAGAACTGAAAAATATTTATTTATTTATTTTATTTATTTATTTCGATTTTTAGACCGCCCTTTTCCTTTGCAGGACTCAGGGTGTAGGCTAAAAGAAAACATGAAAGGAGATATATAAGATAGAAGAAAGGATGTTTTGAGAATGGGTTGTTTTGAGGAAATATTGTGCTTTCACAAAATGGCTATTAGTTGGTACCTGTCTATTCACAAAAAGGCTAATAAAAAGCACAATGTTAAAATTGAAAATAATATTTTTCATAGGACTTCTGGTTAGCGCCACGGTAATACTGCCTGTACAAAGCCGAAGCTCTGCGGAGCTTCGGCGAGAAACAGGCAGACAAACCATCGTCGACGGGCCCAATGGGCCCCGAACGTCTTGTTGGGCCGGGGGGTTAGGAGGACTGCCTTGTTGGACCTAGAGGAGCAGGCAAGCTCCTCAAAGGCCAGGGGGAATCCTCCAAGAAGACGACGGGGGCATCGGCCATTACGGCCGACCCGAAGCTGGAGGCAACCATTTTTAAGCTTTTGCGCTGGAGGCAGAGTGGAAAGACAATTGGTGCCGGGTAAGTAATTTAACCAACTCATGGGCTAATCACTGCTGAAAGAAAAGAGCTGGACCTAGGACTATAATCTAGGCAGTGAGGAAAGCGGGAGGTTTGGAATTTAACAGAAACCACAGAGACATCTTCAGGAGAGGAGGAAGAATCACAGGAGGACACAGAAAGGGTTTACTGCAATAGAGAGAGCCACCTCTGCAAGTAACAAACCATCTACAAATAGCATCTATTTTAGAACAATAAGAGAACCAGAGGTCTGCCAGTATGAAGGAAATAACTTCATTTAATATTCAGCGACAGCAATATTCAATTCATGACTGTTTGAAACTCCACTTAGCTTAATGCTTGCAAAGCAATATTTTTGACAACATAAGAGAGTAATATGGCTAAAAACTATTTTTAGCGTCAGCTAATAGAACGATGGCTGTCCATTAAAATAATGCATTGTGTAATCGCAAATTTCATTTGCTGAAGTGCTTGAGTAAAAATACTAGCAATCAGGAGATTCTGAATTCAATACTAATAATCTGTAAACACTAAGGATTTATTCTATCTGGCAACTGTAAAGGAAACATGTTTTATTGAGCATGGCCTTTATATCACTTTATGTTAGATTTCACTGATTAAACAAATGAAGAACAACAGCAGTATTTTAAGGATTTTAGGGCACAAGACATCCAAATAATGCAAAGTACTAGATCACTATAACTAGAATTAGCTGCTATACAATATATCAATCTGTGAATCTGACAAAACCCTTTCTAGTTTAATTAGAATTTGCTCTTATTGAATGTAAAATAATTACTCTACATTGGGAAAAAGAAAATGAGAAACAGAACAAGATGTCAAATGGAATCCCCAAGGATTTATAAAGAATATGTGAAAGCATCTGTTGTTTTTTCAGCATCATTCTATAGTAGAGGTAGAAGAAAATTAAACACCTATTTTAATAAATATGTAGACCATTATTCATAGGTAGTATGTTTATGATTTTAAACCTTGCGCTGCCTGGACTAAAACAGTTATTAAAACCCTTTATAGATCTATCAATGATATTACAATTCAGACTTTACTCAATAAAGAAATTTTTTAAAACAAAATCATTTAGACTAAATAATTGCGAGATGAACATTCCAAATCTCTAATCTCATTTCTTCCCAATTCTGAATATTCCTTGCTCATATATCCCCACATCTTTCCCCTAAATAATAAATAAATTTGATATAAATATTAGCAATTGTTTCAATAGGTATGCCAGAACAAAGATAGACAATTAAGAAATCAAGGTGCAAACTTTTAGAATTCTAGTATTATATAAACACCCATGCAATTGCTCCAGTCTCCTTGTGCTTGTACTTCACTAGCTGCCACTCCCATGTATCCTCCCCAACCCGTACTTCTTGTGCACCCCCTCCCTGTTCCTCCCCTACATCCCAACTACCCTTTGCTCTCTCCCCCACCTATCCTGCCATCCTAGGATTTGCAACTTCCTGCCCACTTCCTGACTTTCTTTGTGGGAATCCAACAGGAAGTTGTGTGATTTGCTTAATTGGGGCTGCAGGGATTGCCATCACTTTATGACCACATCGCTTATCAATGAAATTTCTGGTCCCAATTGCACTTGTAAGTTAAGGATTACCTGCAGGTCAATTCATGAATATTTTAATTTGAGAAAATATTTAGGTTAAAAACTTTTTTAACCACAATACCACTTTATAACCCACTGTATCATAGTGGATAAATGAAAAAGGAAAGCACAAATGACTGAAATAGTTTCATCTGGTTCCTCTTTCATAATTGCCTTCATTTTCATTTTCAGTATTATGAAAAACTACCTGATATTTATTTAATATTCCATTAAACAAAACTCTTAATTAAATGTTTTCCCAAACTAACTTAAAATGATTACTAATATAACAACCAGGATGTCAATACAAATATAATGTCTTTTTGCCAGCAACACAGAACAAGGGTATATAAATACTACTCTTTATTTAGGGAAATAAACAAGGACTTTGTTAATGGTATACACTCATGGATTCTTCAAGACAAATTGATAATACAAAAGGAATTATTTAATATATTTAATATGAAATCTCTGCTTCAATAAATTTGAATAAAACCTCTGTTATAACTGTTGTATCATATTCTATTGTACCTGTTCTCTAGTAAAGGTTTATTTCTAAATGTATTTTTTAAGAATTGTATTAGTTTATCAAAATATAAATTACAAGGAAAAAATAAAAATAATGTAAAGATAGGAGAAGGAAAAGGGAAGAAGAAAAATGTGGAGTAAAAGGGAAAAGAAAAAGAAAAGCATTTACTTCAGACTTTTTTAGTATAGTAAAACCAGGTAATAACATACAACCTCTACTTTTTCCTTTTACATAGTATTATGTACTAGCTATGTCTATAAAAACAAACCCATCTAATAAGCAAAACTAAAAATCAAAGTTTCATATTTTTTGCACCTCAAGCACAAAGTCTAGAAGCGGTTTCCAAGTAGAAGCAAAATTAGTTGTGTTCTCTTCTTTAATTAAAACAGTCAATTTAGCCATCTCTGCAACTCCATCAGCTTTTGCAGCCAATCATCCATTGTGGGAATTAAAATATTGTTCCATTTTTGTGCAGAGCATTCTTGCTTGCTGTCAGCATATATAACATCAAAGTTCCATTCTTTTCAACTTCTTTGTCCATTAGGCCTAAAATAAAAGTGGTTTTACCACTTCAAGAATCTCCTGTAATAAGATATGAATCCTATTCCAATATTTCTTTGCTTTGTCACAGATGGTTAAAAAGTTCCTTCTTGAGATTTACATTTACAGCATACTTCTGAAGCACCTTTATGCATATTTGACAATTTATCTGGTGTTAAATAGTACACCATTTTATTTAAAAAAAACCTTTAAAATTATAATTTAATGTAAGTTTTAAATCCTTCATCCACATGTTTTTTCCAGTGTTCAAGCATTATATTATCAACTTTGAAAGAGATAGGGCCTGTCAAAGCCATGTTCTCAGTTTCTCAGCTTGACACACTTTGGGAGGAGGATGGATCAGGCCAGACATCAACTATCTCATGGGAATCAAAGTCATCCCAACAGAGACTGGAAGAGGTTACCAAGGAGATGTCACAACACCTAATTGGGCAATGTGACCTGTGACAAGGAGGGAAGGAGCTGTCCATTCTTTAATTATACTGAAAGCATAGGAATTAGTCAGAGCTGGTTTCGTTTTTCAACTGTGCCAAAATGAAGTACACAATATAGCGGTTCTTTGAGAAAGCTAAAACTCTTGGAGTTGCTGGATTGGTTGAATTCATTACTTGGAACCTTGACATAAGCAGGGGGTTGGACTAGAAGACCTCGAAGGTGCCTACCAACTCTGTTATTCTATTCTATTCTATTCTATTCTATTCATTATATATAAAATTCTATACCCATGGATCATACATTTCACATATTCATTCTCAAAATTCAATTTCAATCACAATTTATGAAACTTAGCAATAATATATTTATTGTTTCCACACAATAGAGTTTCAATTCATTTTTTACAAAGTCAAATCCATAACTTTTAAAATCTAATTTAAACATTTCTTTCGATTGTAAATATGTAAACCAATAAAAGACACATTCTTCTAATTCCAACTTCTCTTTGGATTTGGATTTGACGGTAGGTTTACCATAATTAAAAAGTATTGTTTGACCATAAATTCACAAGTCTGGCCTTACCACCATTTCTTTTCTAAAAAAAAACCTTGGTGTGACAACCAAAGAGGTATCTTTGAAGAACCTTACTTCATATTTATTCCAAACTCTTAGGATGGAATGTCTAGCAAACTGGTTGTTGAAATCAGTATTTTAATCTTATCATACCATAAGTAGACTTGCCATCCAAATCTTAATTCATGACCTTCCAGATCAAGCAACCTCTTGTTTAGGAGAATTGTCCACCTTTAAAGCCAGACAAAACAAAGTACAATTTCAAAATTGGTAAATCCAAACCTCCACTTTCTTTAGCATCTTGCAGTAATTTTTATGTAATTCTTAGTTTTTTCCCTTGCCATATGAACATGTCCATTTGCCATTGTTTAAATGGAATATTGGTTTTAAGTATTGGTAAAATCTGAAATAGAAACAAGATATTTGGTAAAACATTCATCTTAATTACAGAGATTTTACCCAATAAAGTTAGTTGCAATTTAACCCATCTTAATAGATCTTTTTAAACATCACAAAGAGGCACACATGTAATTTTATTTATAACATTTATATCCTTAAAATGTATCCTTATAAATATATCCTTATAAAAAACTAGTTATAGCTTTTTCATCATTAAAACAAAGCTGAAGGTCTGTACTTTCATCAAAATGTATTATTTATCAGTTTATATTGCCATATAAAAACATTTCTTGCAGTATAGGTAAGTATTAACATCATGTGTTCATTGCTCCAGAAGATTACCAATATCACTTGTTTTGCAAAAACAAACTCCAAAAATCCCTTGAGAATCAACTTAATTCAAATAATACCAAAATCAGTTTTTATATATTTTAAAATAGATATCAATATGCTACCAAATACTTATGCCCTGATTTTCCAATGCAACCTCAATTAGCCTTCTTCAAAGTATGCATGAATATCAATTGCCCTCTTATACATATACTATCTGCACAGAGTACTAATGGTACAATGTTATGAAGGAAAGGTTTGAAACCCGTGATGAAACCTGAAGAGTTATTAACCTAAGAATATTACCATATGACATTATAAATACAGGTTTACCATACTAATTAGACTCAGTTAACAGATTTTCACATCATTCAGAGAAAAATTGACATGCTGAAACTTTCCAATAGTACAGAAATACAGAATAATTTCCTAGAATTATGAAAAAGCTCATCCATTAAAGGTGATTAGTATGTTTCTCTGATATCAATGATATGAGTTTTCTTAGTTCTTAAAAAATATCCTCTATCAGCAGCCTTCATCTGCAAATAAGAAAAGCAAAAATATGTATGTAGATGGAATAGGCACAAAATAGGTTTTGTTTTATTTTTTCTACTCAAACTTATAAATCATTTCAGTTGCAATTGACGCTTTCTGCTACATGCCCAAGTTGCAATAAGACTTAAAGCAATATAATATTTAATAATTTAAAATGATTAATCATTATTAACGTTAATGGGTGAAGAAACACTCTGTAGTACAGGTAAATAACAAGCTGCATGGGGGAGGCCCTATGGATTCCAGCATCTTAAGGCTTCCTGAGAGAACCAGGTCCCAATGACCTTAGTTTCAAAAACAATTGGAGCTACTCTAAGCTATATGTTTATACTGAAGAGTCTTTTAAATAGAAAAGTGCATGAAGTGGAAAATCAAAACAATTATTGAACTCTTTTGATTGTCATTACTTTTTTTCTTAACTCTCCAACAGCTTTCAGCTATTTTTTAGCTTCATTTTATTTTAGTGTCCTGTAACATAGGTATTACTGGAACTCCAAAATCTGGAATGGTTATCTTAAAATAAACTGTAGGCTCCTATTAAGACAAATCTGCTTTCAGAGAATGGTAATTTCGGCATGCCACTGTCATGTCACTAATAAAATATTATTAGTGTTAATTAATTAATTTAGTTTTTATTATTTATATAGATATAATTTATTAATTAGTTAATGTTAATAAAAATATTAACAAAATGCAGAAGAAGAATAGCACAAAAGATATTCCTGAATAAAAATGCAGCAGGTAGTTTTGCACAACTCTAACTAACCAGCTTTTATAAGCCACTTTAACATAGCTAATATCCAAAGTAAGTATTTAATACCATTGAGCTAACAGCATTCACCATGTGACTTTGGATGTCATTCATCATCACAATTTCAAAATAGTGTCTTATGAATACCACTACATGAGAGATTCTACCAGAGTAAAAAATTACATACTAGTATTTTTAATTCATTATACATTCCAGACTATTATTACACTAAGATATTTTGGAAATAAATTGTCTCCTCCAGATTTATAACCTATTTCATTAGTGCAAAGGATACCATGGAGGAAATAGAAAACAGTGCCCATAAGTGACTCCAGGAGCAACTAAATTTAAAATTCTTGGAATGCAACAAAGACATACTTCAACAAATGTTTTAATATCAGATCAGACAAAGCCTATAATCTGAAGGCACATATCTGGAGCCAATGTTATATAAAACCATTGTTTAACTGTCTTATAAAATATCAGTCATCCAGATAGTCCTTGACTTATGACCACATTTGGAATCAGAATATCCATTGTAAGTTAATACTTAACAACTGTCTTGCTTAGCAATGAAAATTTTGGCCTCAATTGTGCTAGTAAGTTGAAGACTACCTATATCGGCCAGAACTGACCAACTTTATCCCATATGTTGAAGCTATTTAAATGTATTTAATTTATTTAAATTTCTAGCTACTACAAATTTATGGTTCATTAATCAGCTTCTGCTTATCACCTAATTCTAAATCTGTACCAAAGTCCTTGCCCACCAGATTTGGGGAAAAGACTTGAGGCAATAGGAGCAGGGTGTTCATTTTTATGAGAGTGTCTGCACAAGTGCATGCATTTTTAAGTTTGTCTTGACTCTAAGCAGTTTTCTCAGCAATATTTTTTGGAAGAGCTTTTTCATTGTCTTCTTCCTTGGGAGAAAAGAGAGAGTGAGTTGACCAAATCACCCAGCTGGTTTCTTTCTAAAACATAATTAGGACTCAGAGTCTCCCAATGTCCAGCCCCTGCTTTTGGTTTTTGGCTTATATGGATTATCCTAAAAGGTATATAACTATTATCATTTTAATACATAGCACATTTAATTCAAAAGGAGACAACTACGAATTTAAGACAACCCCTCAAAACAGTAAATATTAAAAATATTGTGCAATTCCCTTTTTCGCTCCTTTTCCATCAAGGGTTCCCAACTTCAGGTGAAACTAATTTTGATACTTCCCATTGAATATGTATCCCCAAACATGACTCTGTGTGTTGTGTGCACATATGCACATGCATACATGCATTTGTCTCTATT
>JANHFK010006322.1:59361-69456 GCA_036250565.1 Sibynophis collaris
TCCTTCCTTCCTTCCTTCCTTCCTTCCTCCCTTCCCTTCCCTTCCCTTCCCTTCCTTTTCTTCCTTTCTTGTTACTTTAGGTAAAGGTAAAGATTTACCTTGTCCAGTTGTATCCAATTCTAGGGGGCAGTGCTCATCTCTGTTTCTTAGCCAAGGGGCCTAAGAGGCTCTGGCTGCAGGCATCTCGCAACAAGGGGTGCGAGATGCAGGCTGGCATAGCGGGGAGCCCAGTGGCGACGGCTCAGCCCTTACCTTCCCTGACAGCCAGCCACAGGAGGAAGGTAAGGATGTATTGCGTGGTGAAGGGAAAGCAGAAGTCCTTTGACAGATTAGGCCTGGCCTGAGCAGAAAATCGAACAGAAATTCAAAATTTTTCCTACCGGGTTCTATGGGCATGGCTTAGTGGGGAGGGTCATGTGACTGAGTGAGCATAAGTGACGTCGAGTTGGCCATGCCCACGCAGTCACAGGGACCACCACCACCAAGCCACACCCACAGAACCGATAGGGAATTTTTTTTAATTTCACCACTGCTGTTAAGTATACCGTCAAACTATTTGCAGTTTCATTAGTTATTTATTTAATTTGTTTGCCACCCATTCCGCCGAGAGCCAAATAGCTAAAGCCATTATCAGAGGCTTTATGTTAGAACTGAGACACTGAAAATAACAAGGGCCACCTGCACCCTCACAAGTACTCTTTTTGTCTTTCCACAGTTGACACACTATGGGCTCATCCTCACATCCTTTAGGCATGAACCTTTTTTCAATCATATATTTTCATGTCCGCTGCCGAGGGAGCACGAATCAGTGTTTTTCCCATTTAAAACAGCATTTTCTCTCCTCTCCTGACATAATATTTACCACACTTTATCAAGGAAGCAGTTTATGATTTGCCAAGTCTCTACTGGTCACCTAGGCTACCCCCTCAATGTCAGAAATTCTGCATCATACATAGAGGAAAACACCTCCATTTCATTATGCTCAGGGATTTACAGTAGTGGCCAAAATTGTGGAAACCATTTGAGAAAAGTGTATTTTCTAAAAATAGCTAATAACACCATTTTTTTGGAGTAGTACCATAAAATTATACATCAATGGAAAGATAATTTAATCAAAAATGTATTGCAATAAATTTTATGAAGGATTTGCTATTAGAATATCAGTTACAGTATAAAGAATCAAAGTGAAACACGTAGATATACCAGAATTATCACCATAGAAAAAATGAAATATACAAAAATTATTTGCAAAGCAGCAAGAGCTAAGAAGACAGACAGCAAATTCTGGACTAATGAAGTGGGGAGGGGAGCTGCTTCAGATACTGAATGGTATTGCTATCATATGAGAGCAGACTGGCTGCCAGATTTGAGAACGTAAGTAAAATCCTGGGAAAAACTTGTCATGTGTTTGTTTAAAATTAATTTATAAAACCTGAAGAATCTACTAAATTTAAAGAACACTCCCTACATAGTACATTTATTATAAATATTAGTATTCATATATTTTCTGTAATATTTATATGAAATGATTTGTTATTAAATCTCCTTAATGCTCAGGATCACAATTTTAAAATTAATTTGCATTTCAGGCAAATATTGACAATAGTCATTATAAATAGAAAGAATGACATAGCAATGTATGTCTAAATTACCCTTTGACATTGTTATCAAAGTAAAAGCTCCTTGCCTCTTAGTATAAATACCCAAATTCAAATTCTTATTAAAAACAGTTTGCTCCTGACATACATCTTAAATGAAGGGCAAACCTATTGCAACCCTGGGGCTGCATTTAGTCCTTGAAATTATTTTTGTAATCCCCAGAGCCCCATCCAACTGTGATTACAGAAAACTGCTATTTTACATCAGGAAATCCTTGAAAATTGTAGGATAAGCCCTAACAGGGTTTTGAATAGCAAAGAAAAAAGGAAAATCCCCACTGTACAACACTGCTGACTTTATGGCATTGGGGTTCCTCCATGCAATTCTCAGCTTCCCACAGAAGGCAGCTTACTCCTGGCACCCTAGATTGTTCATTGCCATTTTTATTTCATTGTTAGTGATGAATATAGAGACGGGAGCAACCATCCACTACAGAATATCTTGGAGCTCTTTATCTACTTGGCTGTCATCAGCCTTCTGGTTGCCCATTACTATTTCTATCAGTTAATTGATCTCCATTAGCCAGTAAAGCTGCTTTAAATAATAGCATGTATAAAAATGAATGTCTTATATAGCCATAAGGAAGTGTTTTTGTTTAATTTGAGTTGAAACAAACTTTTAATTATTTCAGCATGGGTAAACAACTACAACTTTCCAGCCACAGGTGCCCTTCCATCAAACTTCAAGAAAACCTTTGTAAACGATCAATGCATACTTATTGCAAGAATAATCTATTCCTATCTAACAATCTCTTGTTTGTTTAGGGGAGGGGAGGAAGGGAAGGAGTAGAAAGGAAAAAAGGCAAAGGATCTCAAGAGAAGATCTTGATTTATAACTAACTGGAATCCATACAGTTCATTTAAAGTCTTATACATACTTTGAATACTTCACTATATTTAACCAAATGATCCACTTTACTACTTTTTTTATAGAATCCAAAAGTAGAATCAGGGATTCAGCCGGTTTGGACCGGTTCGCCTGAACCGGTAGTTCCAACAATCACCTGGCCCCACCCACCTGGCCCCGCCCTATCCTGTCCTATATTTCCTTCTTTTTGGCTCAGCTGAGTAGCGCAGCACAGCTGAGTTCCATGCCTCCGCTGTTCTACTTACCGGGGTTGCTTTAGAAGGTAAGCAGCTGAGCTTCAAATTGCTGTATTTTGAACACTGCACGCAAGTGTGTAAGATGCATGCAGACGCAAAGCGCACACTCACCGAACTAGTTGTTAAACCAGTTGCAGTTCACCATTGAGTAGAATCTGATGAAAACCCAAGTCATGATCAAAAAATGCCACTGGAGCCAGAGGGAGAGGGGGAGAACATGCCATGGGTAAAATAGATATAAAGCCAAACAAAAGCTTAGTAATTCATAACTTAATTGTGTCCAAACACATAAGATTTGTTCTAGTTCCTTTCCTAATTCTGATTTAATGCCACTACTTCCAAACTAGGAAATGCAACACATTAACATATGCCATTAAAGATAGTCCTCAACTTACAACAAGCTACTTAACAACTGTTCAAAGTTATGACAGACTAAAAAAAGTTATTCATCCTCAAAGTTATGACTGCTTTTTCTCACTTCACAGTCATACAATTGTATTTGGGGCATTTGGCAACTGGCTCACATTTATAACTGGTTTCAGCATCTTGAAATGACGTTTTACAGCAAGAAAAATGCCCATTACATAAGATGAGCCCACATGACTCATTTAACAACTTCAGTGAGTCAATTATGATGTCATACAAATAGTTGCAAAATCCAGTCCAGTCACATAGTGACTCAGTTTATGACTGCAACAAATTACAACTAAAATTTCAGCTTCAATTAAGTCAAGGATTGTAGTACCTGTAGTCTAGTACTAACCCTATTAGTATAGGTGTCCCCAACCACCACTCTGGTGGTGGTGGTGATTTCGGCAGTTTCAGCAGGAAGGGAATGGTTTCACATGTGCAACCTAAATCCCATGCATGTGCAAATGAAGCTTCATGCGCTCACCCACTGCTTCAGCAGCCCAGTTCCCAACAGGCCATAGCCTAGTAGCAGGCCGCTGCCCAGGGGTTGGGGATCCCTGTATTAGTATGCCCCATATATTAATCTCTTTTCCTTGCTATCTCTGACTGTAGCTTAAACTACAGCTTGAGCTGTAGCTTTACTATCTCTTCTTTTCTCACATTATTGTTTTAAACAGATGATTGTCTCCAGAGAATTCAGCTAGACTATATTTGAGGAAGGAAGGAAAAAAATAAACAATCCTGGTACTTAGAAATGAAGCCCTGGTTTGAAGATAGACTTCTTTCAATTCTTCAGCAGCCATCAGGCACAATCATCTTCAGAGTTTGGTATACATTATATATTGATTATGCCTAAGAATGCATAGTAAAAATATACAATAATTGTATATGAGAAAGTATTTTATCTTTTCAAAATGTACCAGCTCAAATAATTAGATTTCTATGTACTTGCCTAGCAAGCATGAAATCCTCTGCCTTTTTTTTAAGTCAAAATGTTTCAGCATAAGAAAGGTACCCAGGTACTTAATCTCCTTTAATATTTGTAAACATGTTGCTTGTTAATTTTCATTTTTTAAAAACGTTTAAGTAGTTCTACAAATTTCAAATTAACTGCAACTTTGATCACTATGCACTTTTTTTCCCCTTAGGATCTGAACCATCAATCTAGTACACCAATAGTTGCATAATATAACTAAGCTAGTTGCATAGACCACCTTTGTTCAGTAATTTATATTCATTTTTCTCCTTATATGATCTGACTTCAAAAGATTATCGATTATAAGAGAATTTATATCCTGAAAATTGCTTTTACATGTCTTCTTAGCAAGAAGTCCATTACACTATTAACTTGTATTCAACAATCTTTTGGCTGATGTACTCTCTAGACCCCTCAGTCTTCTTCTCCATGGTTGGTGAATACTCTTCAGTAGACTAGAGAGCACAATGAGTGCAGAATGGAGAAAGAAAAAGTTAACTGTCATTACCAAAGCAGCAAATGTTTATATATACAAAGTCATTCATTGGGGAAATGCCATTATAGCCTTATACTGCAATAGACTTTTATAAACAATAGAAAAGGCTTATTAGAAAATGCACATAATACATACATTAATTCTCAAAAAAGTGTTCAGTACTGTATGCCCAAAGTTTGGAAGGGACATTATTATTGTAATGTTATTATATGTAACATTATTGCATCAATATTTAACATTTACTTGATTAATTTAATTGCTTTTATTAATTCATATACTATCAAATTTTACTACCATTCTGTATTCTTTTCTTTCAACTGAAATCTCTTCCAGACAGACTGAGCTCTGATTTAGTAGTAGCAACAGCGTATTATTGGGAACATTTTGACAGTCTAACTCAAATAATTGTTTTCAGACATAAACTTTTCAGTAGGGGGAGGTAAACCATACAATGTGGCTGCAAAAATTAATCCAAATAGCTGGAAAAGATCTATTTAGTGTATTCGTTTAGAGTCTTGTTATTCCTCTGTTCATGTAGCTGAGGGCATATTTCCTAACTTCCCTCTACATATGCACATAAAATTTCTGATTACTCCTAAAATTTCCTCACATAGCACAGCCAAATTTTTAGGGGCTTTAGGAATCTACAGAAAGAAAAGTTGAGGTATGGAAGTCCATTTCATTAATGTGAATATTTCAGTCATGAGAGAAAAGTTCAGAATTAAACAAGAAATAACGTTTAGGAACATAATGTAGTTTTGTATCCATTTTTATAAAATGGCTATGAATGTTCCAATTGCAAAGAACAAAGAAAAAAACAAAACTATAAAGACAAAGGGAAGTATCTCAGTTCAGCACAAATCTGAATATTTCACTCTACTTTAACATCTGAAAAACAGCAATTCCTAAAGCCTTGTCCACATCTGTGAATGCAAGTAACATATTTTCTACTATAAATAAAATTTTAGTTAACAAGATGAGGTAAAGTAAACCTACTTCAGTTTCTCTGCATTCTCTCAAGGTCTAAAAATTGGTAATGTGACAGATCCATCTCATTTTTCTTAGTGATGTTTTTATTATTCTTTCACTCAATTAAAGCAGAAATGGATATTGCATCTTCTGACTATATAATTGTTATTGTAATCTGTTTTCTATCACTGCTTGGGAAAGTGATCCAAAACAACATAAACTATCGACAGCCTCAAAATACAAGTCATTTTCTTTTACTACAATACTTAAGGAGACATCTATCATGGTACTCAGTTCATATGCAAGGATTACAGTAAAAAAAAGTTATTTGTAAATTGGGAAAATGCATTATGAAAGGCACCTTTTACTGCATAGCAATACATAACCCAGAAATGAAAATTTTATTCCTTTAGCAAATACCATATAAAATATTGAATTTTAGAAATAAGCATATTAAATTGTGACATAATATGAATATATTACATAGGTTATTCACAGGGCATAAAACCAGCAATTATTAAGAAAAAATATCTAAATACAAAAACCTAATCCAAAATATTTATACCGACAAAATTTCTACCTAGGAGCTATTGTCAAATACAGCATCTAGGCAGTGTATGAATTTTAGGACCTAAATCTATATTTAGTCTAGTAAATACTGGGCCTACAGCTACAGTGGCCTACAGTGTTATTTTGCTGCATCATAGTAATCAATTAATAATAACACTGTCAAATACCTGCTGTCTTCTAAATTGCAATATTAAATTCCAGAACATTTATTTAGAGGTAAATACGCATAAGATTGCTCCTTAAACTAGATATCATTTATATATACATCTCAAGCTCAACTTTTCTTCATATAATAAATAGCTAATAATGAAATGACTGAAAATAAGCTTTATTTATCAATGAATCTATTTAGTTAAAATGAAGGGCAAATGCCATGGTATAAAAAATTTGCATGAGAATCTTTTTTAGAATTGAAATATTTCATTTTGGCATAACACAATATATTTCCATTGATTCATTCACAGACTTCAAAGGTACTGGCTTTGGCTATAATCCTAAGGAAATTTATTTGGAATCAAATTTATTTTCATAATAATGCAGAATTGCATAAATTGTATTCCATTATTAGTTTACACAGATTGGTCAATTTGCACTTCCAACAATATTATATGTTGTCCATATAATGTCCATACAGTTTAAACTGTATATGGATATACTTTCATATGGATGAATACATGAATAGGAGAGCAAAAAATATAAAATAATAATTCAAAAAAGAATAAGTATAAGCAGCAAATAAAAAGTTGAGGAAGATGCCAGAAAATGTTATACTGCTTTAAGTATGACAAAGTGGCTGACATTCTACTTTCCATGCACAATGAATGCAAAAGAAAGAATCATAAATTAAGACATGAGTCCTCAAGCATTTTAAGGAGCCGACCAATTTTTGAAACTACCGTATGTTCTGGATGCTCCCTCAAAATGGCTATAGGAGTTGACCATGCATAAAATGGTAACACTGAAGACATCTTCTGTTTCAAAATAGTTATTTAGCAAACAGCTGTCTGCCATTCCCTCCAACAAGATAAAAGCCTATTATCTCTGTTTAGTTTGGGTCTTTACAGGGCAGATGAGTATACTTTCAAAACACTTGGCTGTAGCTGATAGTTATTTCATTTTTAAAAATTCAGGTGATCTAGCAAGCTTGGTGAGCACCATTTGTAGAAATACTGGCAATACTAAGATAAAAGGCACTTGGTTGTTATTTTAAAGTTCTATATGTTTAACTTTTAAATTAATTTATCCTGTGCTCAGATACAAAAATTATCAGAGGGAGATTATAGTTTTATTACCATTAGGAATCAGTATGGATATATTAGAACATGTTCTAATGAAAGCTCAAACTGTCACATGCAAATCACATTAAAAAGCAAGCTATGGAACAGTAGTCATTTCTGTTCACTAAACGATTGAAAACTATTTGTAAATTAATTTATATCTTTCCTTTGCACACTCTGCTCCATAGACAGTTAGGGAACTGTCTGTAGTAAATTTGACATTGTGACAAAGAAAGAACAAGAACTCGGCAAATTCCTATGGCATGAAAAAAAGTCTTACACTAAACAGGGTCGCTGTTGTTAGCAAATAAATTCCGTTCAAGACGGTTAATTTCTAACAATACAACATGCTTTAATCTTTTAGAGCTAAAAAAGTCTTAATTCCTATTTTTACTTAGGCATATAAGCAATCCTTCCTGATCACAAGCAGTACTGTATTTCTATGTTTACTGCATTTTTTTCAGTGACTTCTACATTGTTCAACATGGCTACATTCATTTGTTTCATGGTATATTCAATGTTTCCCATATGATGACTGAATTATTCAAAACTATCTGTATTCTACTTTTATCAAAAATAGTTTTAAAAATACATATACAAAGAAAACATAAAACAGGTATGTGATTTACAGGCTAATTATCAAAAGCATGTAGTTATTTCATAATACATTGCTGGTGAAATAACTTATATGTTGAAATCTTTGTTTTTACAGTGTACAGATTTTTACTTAAGTCTGTACATTATGGTGAGACAGTCTTTGTTAAATTTCTACTATTTGTTCTTCTGTTGATGAGCAGTTAAAGAACTTAAACTTTAAAAAAGGGCTCCAGAATAGAATATATTTAGAAAATAATTTACAAAGTACGAAGAAATAGAATGCAATTTATTTATAGCGAAACTTATGGTTGTGACATTTTCACAATCACATAAAACATACAATTTTTGTCGAAAACCAAGGTATTAAGTGCAATATGAAATATTTAAATCCCATAAATTTAAGACTACCTAATTTCTTTAAATTATAATAAATACATTCCCACTTTACATTTTTCAGAATTCATCCAGGAGCTCAACTTTATCAGTCACATATATAAAACTGATAAAATTGCTTAAGCTACATTCATATGATAAAGCATTTCAAAATGCTTGAATACACTGTTATCAAATAACCTAATGCTACATTTTCAGTTGTTGCAGGAAATATATACATATAATTAGATAATAATTACACATTACTTACCTAAATTACTTAGATTTGTAGAAATCAAGTTTGCAAAGTATTTGCATGTATATATTTATTTATTTTATTTTAATTATTAGAAATTATAACATACCAAAAATATGCATATATTACTATATGTATTTAATATAGAAAAAAGAAGCAGAATTGATTGTAAAATTTTCTTTCCAATTTAATTAAAGTTACTTCCAAAAGATATATTATTTCTCCCTAATAATTACATTGTTCAGAAAAAACATGTATTATTAATACAGTAAAAGCAAAGAAACACTTCCTTTCTTAATGAAAACATCATTAATAGTTATCTTTTGGGAGGATAGTATAATTCATGCAGATCAGTGATCTATTTTTATGTGTTTTAAGTAGTTCCAAATAACTGAAGTTTATTTATATATGTATATATAATAATATATATTTTATATATAAAAAATATTTAGCACTCTATGATGAATGCTTAACTTAAATATGGTGGGAAAATTCAGAATGGCACAGATAATTAAATATATTTCTCTGAAATCATCAGCTTCTCAAATGTTTGTCAGTTGTGGCTTTGGGTCTTAAAACAGAGTTTCACTTATAGAATGTCTTCATATGAAAGTGCATCTGTTTCTGTGGAGTTTATACAGTAGGAACCAATTAAAATGAGATTGATTCATCATTATCTCAGAAGGAAAAAAAAGGTTACATTTTGAAACAGACACTATGGTTCAAAGTCAATATTCTCCAGAAAGATAATGCTTTCAATTCTTCTTTCACTCAAACATATATACAAGAGTCACACCAGAAACCTAATAAGGATTTTCAAACAACAAACTTAATTTTAATAGCGGAAGATGTTGAGGTTTAATATATAGAAGAACTACAAAACAATTAACAGCCTTTCCCCCAGCAAAAAACTCTATAAACTTTAAGTCAGCTAATGTTATTTTACATGTAATTAAGTGATGTTGAACAACATTGAATGAACTACCTACTCACATATAAGAGTAAAATTTTCCAAGTCTTAATTTACAGGTATTCCCAAATGTAGCATGTTTTTTAAAAATGCATTGCTAATTATAACTATTCATTATTTAGTATTGAATAATGATTTGCTCATGTATTAATTGTTATACTCTTGCTTATTTATTAAAGTTATTATATTGCATATTTATATATATAATAAATAACCTGGATTATTTATTATACTACAATGAGGAAAATATATTTTTATTTTTTTGTTTTCAAATAAATCCATTTTTATTTTTAGCTTTGGAAATAATAAATTAATTCATTATTAACGCAGAATATTTATTTGTTTGTTTGTTTGTTTTATTATTTTTATCCTACCTTTATTATTTGTGTAAATAACTCAAGGCAGCAAACATAAAAATACTCCTTCTTCCTTCTATTTT